>JALLBE010000805.1:0-13402 GCA_036939795.1 Thalassiosira mediterranea
TCACCATGGGCCTCGCCCTGATCATTGGCTACCTGAACCAGATGCTGCGTTAAGATTGGCACATGAAACCGCACAGGGTGTGTTGCATAGTTGCATAGTGTGTTGGAGTCGCCAAACAGAACAAAATGTCATTCAACCATGCTTTGCGCAACGCCAACTTTTGCTACATGATCGCATGTCTCGAACATAAAAGTAAAGCGATATTAAACTGTATCCACGCATACACGTACTTTCAAATTAATCTCTGATGCAGTTGTCGTAGTTTCAGTGCGGATACAATCATCTCAACAAGACTAGCCCCTCAAGGTTCGCGCGCAAGAACCACACATATGTCGTCTGATCGATCAGCCCAATCGGCAATGTGCGGCCCATACTATGGGGCAAACTAGGGCGGGTTCAGATGGTGTAAAATAGGCTTTTGAGCTATCAAACATCTCGCTGAGATTCGGTGCTGAACCATACTGAACCATTCCAATGGATACAATCTGTAATCAAGAACTTGTGATTGAGCGAGATTGAGGCTAGACCGACGTACAATACAAGGGAATAGTAGGTACACAAAAAGTCTATCTTGAGAACTAGCAGTTTCTCTCATTTATTGATATGGTATCGTACGAAATCAGGAACATAAAATGAGAGACACTGTTAGTCGGTAAACCCTCGCTCGGGAATCCATCCATGCATCGCACATCAACCGGCGAACCGCGAACCTCAAATCAAGCGAGCAAACATCGTGATCACGAGAACAAGAACGGACATCTTACGTTACTGAGTACTTCTGCCTCCGCAACTCCGGCCTCCGCCGTATTCGAATTTATCATTCCTTCGTTTCCGTGGCAATAGTCGGTTGCCTCGATCGATGGAGCCACATACTCGGTAGGTGCAGGTTCGGCGCGGTCTAGTGGCGAGTAGCGGCGCGCGAGCGGGCCGCGGGCGGATTGCGTTGGTGGTTTGCAACTCGTCTGCCTAGCGGCGATGGTCACATCGTCACGAGAGCGAGGGAGAGTCGACGTTGGTTAGCGCGAGGGAGAATCGACATTGGCTGGCGCGTTTCTTTTATTGCGGCAGCAACACCCCCAGCTGAGGTTGCGCACGACAATGACCGTTGTTGCTCATAACAACTGCATGACAAAGATAAATGTCATGGGCATGATTGTGGAGAGCCACGAACGAATGCGACCGACGAGACGCGTCAGGCGGCATCGACGGCTGCAAACGACGCAAAATGCGCAGTTAGCTTTCGTGTTGTTATGAAGACTGAAACTCCTCATCTCACTCCACACCCGTCGCTTGTTGCCTTCAAGCCAATGAGAGCTTACCTCGGATATCTCGCTCTGACTGCTGGTGCAGCATTCGTGGAGGGAGTAGAAAATGAGCGGCCGTATGATCCTGAGATAGATCCAGCTCCCAAGGCTGTCGCCCTTCCTCTAAGTGAAGATGTCTTCATCTCGAGTGATTCCGAGACCATAGCCCCCCGCCAGGTACGTCGAATCAATCCATGAACGCACATAGCTTCTCTCGATAGCGTTTTGAACAGTTGATTTGAACATCTTTTTGGACGTTGTACTTTATCGCACAAAGCCTCGACCCTCAGAACCTACGCTGTCACCAACTCTAAGTCCTACGGTGTCGCCAACTTTGAGTCCTACGGTGTCGCCAACCTTGAGTCCTTCAGTGTCACCTACGTTATCGCCAACAATGGGCCCCATATCTAGTCCTGAAGCTGGCACCATTATTGCTCCGACCAAACCACCCATCCGTTTCCATCCAATTGGGCCCCGGAGCTTCCCTGTTACTTCTCCTGCTCATCAGAGGCGTAATCCTCCGCCTGGTGCCCCATCAGATGACATCCCATAACTTGTCAACCCTCCCCTGGCCAAACTCTTTATGGTAATCTCCACCCCATCACCTTATGTCTTGTATTGAGTATTGGCTACATGCGTGCAAAAATGATACAGGACACTCCCAGCGATTGTGTGAGAGTCACCAAAGATTCAAAGGTGACATCAAACCATCCTTTTCGAAACACTCAGCTCAGTATGGTATGCGTGTTTATGACTGGAAGACACAGGAATGAAGTGGTAATGTAATAAACCGTATTCACCTCTTCACACAGACAATGGAATGTACTCATACAAGCGATAGCCGAAAGAATGGTCCCTCATACATCACCATGTCATGCCTACAAAATTACATGCATGCAATAGCTCATTTCATACACGTGAAATCAATCATGCATAATGGCATTGTAACAATCACTGCTTTCGCGTATATATATTCACTGTCTGAAGTCATTGAGATATGACTGAGCATGAGGCATCATCACAGCTCCACGGCCAGCTCCTCCACACCCTCCTCAGCCACCACGTAGCACCGTTCGATATAGTCCAGCTTGGGAAAACCTTTCTCCAGGTACTCGTATCCGTCAGCGTCATAAATGCGATCCGGATCTGGACCTGAGGGGCACACAACAATTCCAAGCATAGCAAGGTGAGATGCAACACGATGATGCGAAAGAGATTAATTTGCTCGGCAGAAGTACACGATGTCACTCACCATCGCCCCATGGGGGCATGTCGCCGTACCCAGAATAAATGCCGTTCAAAACTTCCTCGCCGGTGTTCCAGTCGATCACGGCGAACGGCACCTCCCAGCTGTTCTCCCCAAAATAGTCCAACTGCTCCTGATCTGTTCCCGGCATGACAACAAAAATCTCCGTGGTCCGACTGTCCGGCCCATTCCCCGCGAATGACAGAAAACCCGGCTCGAAGACCACATCCAGGGGATAGTCGTCGAGTATGGGATGGGAATCCCAGTGCGTCCTCGCTTCGTAATCGGCCGATATTCCGAACTGCGTGAGGAAGTTCGGCACGACGCGGTTCAGGGCCGTTCCATCGTAATACTTCATCCGCACCAGCTCGAGAAATCGCGACGCTCCACGGGGGGCCCAGTAGGGCCTCACCAGCACGTCGAGGCCGCGAGAGCCGGCATCGTCGCCCCCCCTGCTCCGTAGGTCGCAGCGCACCGGGATCTCCTTCACGTGGCCCGCGAGGATGGCGAACTGTTGGTTGACCGCATTGTTGGGTGCGGGGGGAGTGATGTAGTGGCGCGATCCGTCGAGATCGTAGCTGAATTCTGAACGAGATCAGTTGACATGAGATGTGATCCAAACAAATAATCAATGGCACGATTTCGTCGCAGATATCATCCCATCGGGTCGAACAAAAATACACGCACCATGGCCCACGTAGGTGCGTACATCTATGAAGCCACCCCTCGGCGAGATCGTCCCCTCCAACTTGCGCACGTCGCTGTTGGCGTCTTCCCAATAGAGCTCGATTGGCTATTTGTACATATGCGTGGAGTTGCATATTTTAGTATTGTTGCAAAAGAAAGGGGAACGTGAATAATGTGAGACCGGAATCGCCGACCGATCGTCATATTATCATTGCCGAGAGAAAACTATCGCACCGTGTCGGGTCTTTCGTTGACAAATGTCACCACCATCGGCACCTCTCCCCCGTCCGCGGCGGCGGTCGCGTCCCCGTGGCCGTCATTGCCGGGGTCCTGCGCGACGACGATGGTCGCCGCCGCCAGGAGCAATGCGACCAGCGCGAACGCCCGGCGCAGTCGAATTGGCGCGTGCATCCGTAGGGGCGGCGGCGAGCGGGGCAGGACGATAGACGATCGATAGGACGCACCGGCCGACGGACACCTCTCCACTCCAAGTATGAGGGGGTAGGTGGGAGGGGAGCTGGGAGCTGGGGAGCTGGGCCGTGCGTGAGCGAGCCTCTAGAGAGGTAGGTATTGTATGCCGTGCGTTGGGCGGTGGGCGGGATGACCGCTCTCTATTCTATGACCTCACACCAGCAAAAAAATTCCGACAAGTGGCTCGAATGCACGCCGGTGGATGCACGGTGGATTTTGGATCTTGGATATCTTCCGTCTTGACATCACGTAGTGGGGTATTGAGGAATCAGTATCAAAAATTGGGCCAAGCCCGCGGTCTGCCTCGAAATGACGGCATGCATGCAAACCGCGGCAAGATGATGTATGTACCCAAGGTACCTATCGTACCTCTAGAGATGAGCGAGAGATGAGGATGAGGACGAGTGGGCGCAATCAAGTGAGCGGCGAAGTTGGGCGAGTTCCCGATACATCGTCGTACTGTTGTGTCGGAGGGCTAGAGGCTAGAGAGGCCTCGTCTTGCTTGGCTCTCGACTCTCGCGACTCTCATGCTCAACTCACGAGAGACATATCATAAGCTTCGCTCGGCTACTGCCCCGGCGACGTCATCGCCGTTGATCGAAGCCCTCGTCGAGGTTCTTGGACCGAACAGCCGGCGACTCCAATGCATGCCCTCTGCTTGCCTCCATTAGCATGCAGATGAAGGGCATGGTTCGCAGTGCACAAACTACATATCATTGCATTGACTGACACCGAATCGCCGCTCTAGATTTCGATTTTGCACAGCCGCTGAATACGATGCAGCAAGAGCCTGGAAGCTGAACGGCACTACCATACATGCAACAAGAGTATGAGTGGAGTGTCATCGCATAAACTCACCAAAGCCAACATGACGGGGTCTGTTGGCGTGGAGGAGGTAAGCGAGGATCCATCCTGGCTTATTCCTCATTTCTGTTTCGATCTGCCTGTCATACAGCGACTCTCTGGAGTGTCCAGAAAGTCCTCGCAAGAAAGAGAGCTTGCGATAGGTGACAATGCTCCCGACTTTCCATTTCGCGGGCGCAGGATACTCCTGTCTTTCTACAGATTTGCTGCGTGTCCCGCTTGCCTCTACAACATTGATCGGATGAGACAGCAATACGAGATGTTGCAGCGCGCGGGCATTGTGACCATATGCATTTTCAAGAGCCCGCCGCAAACGATCGCCAAATACTCTACCGTGGCTCATGACAGCGGGCTGCTGGTCCTCAGTGATGTCAAGGGATGTGCTTACGACTCATTTACTGTCGTAAGGACGACCCAGTCCCGGGCCTCGGCTGCGGTGGGCGTGGTCTCGTGTCTACTGAAAAAGAAGCTTTGGAAGTATATCAGTCCACGTGGCATGTTTACGAATGTCAACAAGGTGGTGCCCATGCCTGCTGATTTCTTAATAGACGAGAATGGAGTTATCGTTGACTTTGACAAGGGGGGCGAAATGGAGTTTGAACGTATCGAAGCATTAATACCCGAGGAGAGAAGATGTCGATGCTCTAGGAAGGATTGTATCTCGCCGAGCTGTCGGAAAGAATACGACTTGGTCAGGGCTGGATGTTTGGTGTATCAGGGATCTACTGTTCAATGAATGACAGTCAATAGCCGATGGCAGCATTGAACTTTCGGCAGGCAAGGGTGCTGTTGAGCTAGATCTATTCGTTGCAAGATACTGTAAGATAGCATCACATATGGTACTAAAGTATTCAAGAGAGGAGGGATACCTACCTTTGCGTTCGATGAGTCGTTGAGGCTTCTGTTTTTTAGAAGCAAACAACGAAGAGGGAACTAAATAAGCATACCGGTTTTGCCCGTGATATGTTTCCTATGCCCTGAACGGATAGGTGCTGTAGTGACGGAGGTATTTGATGATCATGACACGCAATCAGTACTATGTTCGGTGTACACTGATACCGATTGCAGGAGGAGATGATGTTTGTTTATGCACACCATTGTTTGGTTGTTCTCTCGTAAGTGTACCTATCATGGCAGTGGACTGGCATACATATGTCCCATGCAAGTGTACGATACCATATGAATCCAAGAGTACAAGACCATGATGTAAGTAAGCATTTTGGTACTTGGGCATCCTCCTTATGCTCCACGTTGCTCCTCCTTTCTATTGCAACTACTTATTGCATCAACGTCTTGGCAGAACATTCCTGCACGCAATGCATATGACAGGCGAGGTAGAGTCTGCTCATGCAAGCCGGCCCAAATATCTATGTCCCGTGGTTTGTGCACGGTCCAGGCAAGGTTGTCATCGTGGCGCCGCTTCATCCACAAGTGCAGCGAGTTTTGCATAGAATGGACCATAGCCTCCTGGGATCCAAGCATTGGGTGCGGGAAAAGTGTCTGCCAACCGTGCACTAGACCTCCCGCGAATGGCTTGTTCCATCCGTTCCCTGGTCAGTGCGGCCTGCACCTCCATGCCAACGGGTACTAACAGTTTGAGATTTCCTTCATCGGCAACCTCTCTGATCAAATGTTTAGTGAACAATTCCCAGGACAATGTCAATGATGGCACTTTGAGTTCCTTAGGAGGTCTGTTTTTGGCCTTTCGATGGACTTCATGAGAAATGGATGACCTCACGTATTCCTGTGGCTGACTAATATACCACCCAAATATTGATGCGTCAAGGAGCCAAATTCCCCGCCTCTTCAGAGTCTCAAGCACCTCCAACTTGGCGTTCATTCTGTCCTGAACAGAAAGGCCGCCTCCCTTCAACAGGTCTGCCGCAAAACGATTCTTAACAGAACTCTTTGGATTATTTGTATTTGCGACATGATCTACTCCTCTGGCACAAGCTGCGAACATTGTCCAAAATTGGCTTGTGCCCTTATTTGCTTTGTCTTTTTTGACAGGGACAGGGTGAGCGGGACTTTTTGTGCACAATCCTTTCTCTCGGGTTCATCAGGCGGTACTCACCATTTGCCTGGCCAGTCAATGCCTCGTTCTCGCCATATGCTAAGCAGTATACCAGTGAAAGAAACTTCCTTGGCCCAGAATAACTGTCTCGTAACATGTTATTGTCTAAGCCTGGTCCATTAAACGCACGCCCCTTGTACAAGCATATGTAACCGATTCTTAGCAGTTTGCGTGTAAAAAACACATGCTTGGAAACCTACACACAACACTTACCATACTCGTGAATGCATGGGACTCTGCTAGGAGTATTACGCGGGTCTTCTGAGGGCGCCAGTGATTGTAATAGCGTCTAGCTAGTTCCACTACTTCCCACTCCTCACAGTCACCTTTGGGCAGCAAATCTCTAATGATTGCATGAGCATTCTGAAGGAGTTGGAAGGTGGGCTTGAAATATTGTGGACAAACCACATTTATCAGGGATCCGGTGAGGCCAGAAGTTGAGTCGCACTTGAAACCCATTTGAACCAAGAACTGCGACATCAGAGTAGCCAGCTTCAGGAGCAGCGACTTTTTACAACGTGGGTGCTTCTTTTCTTTTGATTCTTTCTTGAGGTGACCAAGCTCTTCACTTACAACACTTTCACTAGTTGCCCACTTTGGAGGTTTCCATTTACCATTGATATGTCCTCTTGGGATCCATTCTCCTCTAATTCTCCTAGTCAACTGTTTGTTCCACTCAATATGCAGTGACGGCACATCATTGGTGTTCCACTTTGGCACTGTTCGATGATGCTTAGTGCTTGCAAAGTTAAGCGGATTGATTACAGGATTCGTACATGAAAGTCCTTTGAGTGTTTCGATCAAATCATAATGGACAGGATTTTGCAGGCAGGAGTTTTCCTCCCCTTTCAAGCCATCCATGTTTATCAGTGACTGCAATGGCATGATATTTCCATCGCCGATGGGATTTCTTCGGCGTGAGTTTTCCTCCTCTTTCAAGCCACCCATGTTTACCGGTGATTGCAATGACCAAAGATTTCCATCGCCGACAGGAAATCTTAGGAATGAGTTATCCTCCTCTTTTAAGCCAGCCGTGTTCATCGATGGTGACAATGGCCTGAACTCTCCATTGCCGGCGGGATTTCGCTGGCATGAGTCATCCTTCTCATTCAAGGCGACTCTATTCACCGGCGATTGCAACGTCTTGAGTTTTCCATCGCCCGCGCCCAAGCTACGCGCAGTGAGGGTACTTTTTGATTTGGAGAACTTGCATCTCCGTTCTCGCCGTTGATCAATAGTGTCGATTCCCCTTGAATTCCTTTCAGCATCTGTATTGTTGTCTCGAATTCTTGCAACCATAGCAAAGATATAGGTTTCTAGATCTTCCATCCCAGCTTGCGTGAACTTGACCAAGGAGGGCGAAGCGGATTTTTCACCGTCAGAGAGCCATAGTCTGTCACAAACACTGATTGCTTGAGCACCCTCTGTAGTGTAGGAGCTACATACAGAGTGCGACGACGAGTCAGTGTTTCTCGTCACTATAGATGGAGATGTTGCTGACAATTCGCTGTCCCCATTCAATGATTGACCAGATTTGCTGTGAGAAACAATGGCATCGTTGGGTATAGACAAAGGCAGCAGGGAAGCCTTGCCCTTTCCTCTCTCTACATCCACGAGTAGTACATCTGTGATATACTCATCAACGTCTGCACAGTGCTGCCCAGGGCCATCCTCCTCTTCGTTTGACAGATCAACAACTTCCTCAACGTCCTCTTCATTATCGCATAAAATAGCTGGTAGACGCACTGGGTTCATTTCCCAATCACGCAACTGGCAGAGCAGTCGATAGATCTCGGCGTGGTCGTTTCTCTTTGTCAGAAATCCAATGCGCCTCTTCAGCAAACGAAACCCCGGCGATTGCTGGTCGATGACGCTGGCCCTCGTTTGCCTCCTAAGTGACATCCCACCAGCGAGCTCAGGTTTATATCGCGTGCGTGGCAAGAGGTATCGCTTCCGCAGGCTCTCATAGTCATCTTTGTCGTATGGAATAGTGCAACTATCATCGTGTGATGGCACGGTTTCTGGAAGGGCATTTTCAAGCTTGATTCTTTTTCTTCTCACACATCCATCATGTTCCTTATCAGGGGTAATTCTCGTGGATTCAAGGTTTGAATTGGCATTGATCGAAACATCACCCTCACTACCATGCGAGACCTTGCCCTTTCCTTTGTCAACATCCACGAGTAGTACATCCGTGATATACTCATCAACGTCTGCACATTGCTGCCCAGGGCCATCCTCTGCTCCTTTTGACAAATCGACAATTTCCGCAACGTCCTCTTTATGCACATCACAAAGTACAGCCGGTACACGCATTGGGTCCATTTCCCAATCGCGCAATTGACAGAGCAGTCGATATATCTCGGCGTGGTCGTTTCTCTTTGTCAGAAATCCAATGCGCCTCTTCAGCAAACGAAACCCCGGCGATTGCTGGTCGATGATGCCGGCCCTCGTTTGCCTCCTGAGTGACATCCCACCAGCGAGCTCAGGTTTATATCGTGTGCGTGGCAAGAGGTATCGCTTTTGCAGGCTGTCGTAGTCATCTTTGTCGTATTGAATCGAGTGACTATCATCGTGTGATGGCACAGTTTCTGGAAGGGCATTTTCAAGCTTTATCCTTTTTTGGTTCCCACATACTTCAATACCTGCTTCTCTTTGCTCATCTTCCTCGTCAGGGATAATACTCAGGTTTGCCTTGCCATCAGGCAAAACATCATCCTCACTACCTGGCGATGCCTTCCTGTTTCCTTCTTTTGCTTCCCCGAGAAGTACATCCGTGATATACTCATCAACATCTATACAGTGCTGCCCAGTGCCATTATCCTCTTCTTTTGACAGATCAACAACTTCTGAGACGTCCTCCTTATTCACATCACAAAATACAGCTGGTACACGCATTGGGTCCATTTCCCAATCGCGCAACTGACAGAGCAGTCGATAGATCTCGGCGTGGTCGTTTCTCTTTGTCAGAAATCCAATGCGCCTCTTCAGCAAACGAAACCCCGGCGATTGCTGGTCGATGACGCTGGCCCTCGTTTGCCTCCTAAGTGACATCCCACCAGCGAGCTCAGGTTTCTGGCGCGTGCGTGGCAAGATGTATCGCTTTCGCAGGCTCTCGTAGTCTTCTTCGTCGTATGGAGTAGTGCAACTATCATCGTGTGATGGCACAGTTTCTGGAAGGGCATTTTCGAGCTTAATCCTTTTCTTGCTCCCACGTATTCCATGACCAGTACCCCTTTGCTCAATAGACGGCACAGTATCGTCACCACCCGGAACCAGAGAGATGTCTGGATCTGGATAGGTTGTCTCCTCTGTTTCGCCATCGTCATACTCGATCCGAATGTTGTACACCGTCCGCACCGACAAATCCACATCTACCCTTGTTATCTCGCCACCATACACTGAGCATCCGTCGAATCGAACCTTGACTCTCATCCCGACCCGGGGCGTTCGTCCCCTGGAACTTAGAAACGATTTGTCAGTAGTTCCGTCGATTTGCGTCGTTTTTGCATGGGGCTGTTTCTTCGTCCGAGGGTCGCGAGCCCTCGCAGTGGCCCGCTCGTATTTATCTGTGCCAGTTGCCCTCGCGACAGCACCTTGCTGGTTTCTTTCCCGCGGCTTACTGCGAAGTTCGATTCGGCTAGAAACATCACCGCGGGAATGCCCCCATTTCACAGTGACCTTCACCTCCTTGACCTCGTCGCCGGGCTTGCGCGCGCCGAGCGTCGCGACGAGCGAAGAGGGAAACGAATTGAAGAGCGACATGACATGCTGCTGCAGCCGACGCGCTGCGCCTACCCCGACGTCTCAATTGCGACCAGCCTGCCTTCGACACGACAATCGATCGATAAATGATGCGAATCTCGACTCTCGACACACCTCGGCGCTGCGCTCCACGATCGATGTACGTGTATCTATCTAGGTACGATAACGTACATACGATTTCGAGCGGGAGGCGGGAGGGGTGATGGCACGGACATAAATACTAATTCCTACGTTGAAAGATAAATCTTATCGTATCTTTCAATATACCTATGCAACCTTTTATTTGCAACTCTAGAGAGAGAGATAACATGTACCTATGGGCCAACAGCCACTCGAGCACAGAGTGAGCAGCTGCGAGCAGCGAGCCCAGCCGCAGGTTCAATCGGCACAAATCGGCATCGACATGATGCGTCTGTTCTTGATGCGTCCAAGCACTCTTGTCCGTGTTTTCCTCGTCAGCCCCGCCGTTGCCATTCTGCTCTCCTGCTCTGGTGTTCGTGGGGTGCGCACTTGTGGGGCATTGTTCGTCCCTGGTGGACGTCTTCTATCTCGTTCCTTTGCCAATTCAAGATACAGTCGGGCAGCAATGGCGAGCAACGATTCCCACGAGGAGAGCTCCCCGAAAAAAGCCAGAACAGCCGAATCCAAACCCGTGCTGGGCTATTGGAAGATTCGCGGCTTGGCATCTCCCATCCGATACCAACTCGCTTATTCGGGCGTCTCCTTCGAGGAAGACGTGTATGAGCAGGGTGACGGTCCGGCATTCACCCGCGATGCGTGGTACGACGTCAAACACGACCAGGGCCTGGCGTTCCCCAATCTGCCATACCTGAAGGACGGGGCGTACTCGCTCACGGAATCCGGCGCGATCCATCGCTACTGCGCGAGGGAGTGGTGCCCGGAACTCCTTTGTCACGACGACCCGGAGGCGTACGGAAGGGCCGAGATGATGTGGGGGGTCGTGCTGGACATCAACGCGTTCGTCACGGGGCGGTGTTACAGGGGAGACGGCGACAAGAAGGCGCTGGCCGAAGCTGCCATGCCTCGATTCAAACAGATTGCGAGCGTTCTGGGCGAGAACAAGTATCTCGTGGGCGACAGGTTGTGCTGCGCCGACTTTGCACTCATGAACTTGGCCGAATTGATGGATGTCGTCAGCGAAGGAGATATCTACGAGGTGTATCCCTCTATCAAGGCTTACAGGGATCGCATGTTCAGTCTGCCCAAATTGAAGGAATACTACGAGGACGAGGAGAAGTGTCCGAAGCTACCCTTCAATAACAAAGTGGCGAAGATTGGCAACAAATTATTGTGAAATGTTACCTTGGACGAACAGACGGGTTGGTAGCATGCTACCATGGCATCTTTTTGATATAAATGACACATTTCTTCGATTCATATTATTCATAATATGTCAAGTTCGTAGTAGCCTGATGTCGTAGCTATCGTGATACCTTGTCGATACCAAACGCACACGTTTCCTCTGCTGATACATAGTTCCATCGCAGAGCTCTCGATCAAATAAAATGATAGTGATACCTACTCTATCCAAACTGATCATCACGGTATGGCGTCCACCATAGCGTCCACCCTCTTTCCCACATTCAAATTGCAATTCACATCCACTTCAGCTAAGTAGCTGATCGTTTCCAGATACATGCCAGCCCCTCTGGAAGTCAAAACAGACACCAATGCTTCTCTTGCCCCGACTCAAATCTCCCACAACCCTTGACGATTCCCCCATTTTGGGTAACCCTGGCACAGTACCCGTGATCACTGATCACACAATGGTATGATATTCTATCCAAACAATCCACCACGGTATGGCGTCCTCTTTCCAACATTCAAATTGCAATACACTTCCACCTCAGCTAGCTGAAAATTTCCAGCAACTGGCCAACCCTTTTGGAAGTCGTAGCAGCCGCCAACGCTGCTCTTGCCCCTTCTCAAATCTCCCGCAACCCTCGACGAGTCCTCCATATCAGGTCCCGCGAAGCCGCCCATCACCGCTGCCTTCGGAGGACCTATGATCAGGTCGGCGGCACCAAAGTTCGGACCTGCGGTTGCGAAGTCGTAGATTGCCGTGTTCCCTCCCACCAGGATCGGACACCTCGTGGCCTTCCCGTTCTTATCGAACCAGAGGAAGGCGGCGTTGCTATTTCCGTAGTCGTCGGACGACATCCACCCAAGAGGATTAAAGCCACCGAATCTCTGGCCAGACTTGGACAGAGCAACCACGAGCGCCGATCCTTTTCCGTCCACGCATTTGTGGAAGTTGATCGCAGACCAGCCATCTTTCGAGGCCTGGTCTCGGTGAACAAGAACATAGAAAATGAGACGTCAAAGCATATTGGTTGCAGATGTGTTATCAGTCCTTTCGATACCGACCAACCTTGTACACTCTGCCGAGGTCCACATTGTCGCGATCGGGATCGATGGACGTTCCCGCCAGTATTCCGGCGGGGGGTTCGAGCGAGGACGGCGCGACTCCCGTGATGCCAGAGAAGAAGTCTCCTACGGACGCGTGGAGACGCGTCGATGCTGTCCGCGACCGCCCGATCGTCTCCGGCCTGATGGAGAAGGCGGCCGCCGCCGCAGCTATCAGCTGCAGCAGAAGGAGGGGTAACGCGAGCCGAATCATAGCATCAACGTTCGATCGGTTGCGCTATGACAAAGGCCAAAGGCGTCCTTGTTCGCCTCGCTCCTTTCCGCTTTCACCTTTCACCTTTCACGCACCTTTCACCCGACGAGATGGGAGATGGAGGAGAGTTTTGTTGGGGTACTATCATTTGTAATAATATGAGTTTTTCTTTTTGTATTATTTAATATGAAGTTCGAATCTTTGATGTAACCCTGACACCGTTCTCTTTTCCAGCGGCAGCAGTTCAAGTTGGAAAGGTTGGCAAGATATTATGAGGAGGGGTGAGGTCACTTGCCCAAATCGTACATACTGGAGTAGTTTCGGGCACATTTGGCGAGGCGGTCACCACT
>JALLBE010000806.1:0-13906 GCA_036939795.1 Thalassiosira mediterranea
TGTTGCCATGGGTATGTGTGGCAACAATGATGAGCTTTGGAGAGGGTTCTGGGGCTCACTGTTTGTATGGGAAAGGCAACAACACATGTAAAAATTTCATTATTCACCAGATGTCACACACCCTGTAATAGGGCCATCTGAGGGTCCTGGGTGGGCAACCAGATGGAGCATTGCTATTTCAGTCCCTCCATTGTTGCCATTGGCATCTATTGTCAACAATGATGAGCTTTGGATATGATTCTGAGTTTTTTTGGCAGGCATTAGCACTGTTTATATTTTAAAGACGCACCTCAAATCCAAATTTTCCATTATTCACCAGATCTCACACACCAGTGGGGCAATCTGAGGGGCCTGGGTTGGCAACCACATGCAGGATTGCTGTCCCAGGCCCTCCATTGTTGCCATGGGTATGTGTGGCAACAGTGGACAATGATGAGCTTTGGATATTGTTTTGAGTGGTTCTTAGCAGCACTGTTCATATCCCGAAGACATATTCCAAATCTTCCATTATTCATCTGATCTCTCACACCCTGTGGGGCCATCTGATTTCCTGGGTGGGCAACCACATGCAGGATTGCTATCCCATGTTCTCCATTTTTGCCCTATTGTGTGAATGATAGCTCTGGGCCCTAGCTATGTCTTGATGTCTTCGGAACTTTGATTGCATCAATCTTTGGCCTTTGAAATTAACAATTGATTGTTTCAATATGTGACACTGACACTGACGTGTGTGTGTTTTTACCTAGCCCTAGCTAGCCACAACATTGGAAAGACACACCAGAAGCTACACCCAGCCTTTCATCAAGTCTTCTCAGAAACTTCTTTTGTCATTGATCTTTTACTTTTTATTGGATCTGTTCAGAGCACATATGACGATGATGGGCATTTGCATATATCAAATGTGTATGCAGGTTCAATCAAGTACACCGCAAAGGCTTTGCCTTGGCCAAACAAGCAGCATTCTGGAGTTGGTCAGGGGGTCCATAACAGAGTTGGCATTATTTATAGGACAGTACCAGGACCATAGTCATTGGATATTTCATTTTGCTTTTGGATTTGTTCAGAGCAGCAGTATCGGAATGGCACGGCAGATTTCTTACCTATGTCTCTTTGAAAGTAGGCAGTCAACCATTATCTCTCCAGCAAGAAAAAGTAAGAGTCAATGATAGTTGAAGAGCGGGCCAATGGTTATGATATGATATGCCATGGTATGGTATGGTACCTAGAGAGGTATGGCACAGACATAAGAGTACCTACATCTCTCCAGTTTCACCATGCTATGATTTGCCCCATCCATGTTCATGGCCACAGTCGTGGATGTCTGGTCACTCGTCATGGCCTGCCGCCTGGTCAGTGACCCATTCAAAAGGGGGGACGCCCTCTATATGTAGTCACGTACATCACACTATCATCACCCACGAATTATTTTTGGAAAAACAGTTGCGAGTCATGCTGGTGTAACGAATCCAATCCAAATCCGGCCGTTGTCTTGACCCCCGCCCGCCACCGCCACACGTCCGTCGTCAAGGCTATCACTCACCACCATGGCCGCCGCCGCCGCCCCATACGGATAGATAGCCACCCCCTTCCCCACATACCTCTCGGAAGAGCCTCACATCAGGTCAGCAGCGCATCATCCGACGGAGTTAGCTGGCGTGGGACATTGATGACCGATCGAGTCCATAAATCTCACAGCGTCCATCCATCCCTCCACGCGAGGCCCGCTGTACGATAGCTCCTGCAGGACCTGGCCATTGCTCGTATCCTGGCTCCGCCCCTCGCCGGCCCCAACGAATCTCCAGTTCTCTGCGACTAATCTCTCTCCACATCAAAAAGACGTGAAACATCATGGCGGAGCCAGACTTCGGAGACTCCTCCGACTCGGACGACGAGGAGGGACTCGTCATGGAGAAAATGCCCAAAAAGCCCGCGGCCGCGAAGAAGCGCAAGGCCCCCTCCTCAGGTGATAAGAAGGGCAAACTGAAAAAGAAGAAGGGCAAGAAGAAGAAGGGGGAACCCAAAAAGAAGAAAAAGAAGAAGGAATCGAGCGGGGGACTGATCGACGACGCGGCCGTGGAGAGCGGGAGCGAAGAGGAGGATTCGGAGGAGGAGGAGGGGGACGAGGATATTAATGATTACGAGCGGGATGGATTCGTTGTCGGGGAGGACGTGAGTTTTATGTATATCGATACTTGCTCCTGCCTTCAGGGAGCAAATAATTATCATTGCGGGTCAATTCGATCACACGATATGCCAGCAATGATTTTGGCCACATGATGTGTGTCATTGCCAATCCCTGCCGTCTCTCACACCTCTCTCGCCCTGTCACACAGGAGGAAGTCTCCGAGGAGGAAGACGACTCCCCCAAGAAGGGGGGAGAGCTCGAGGATTCCGACGATGACGACTCTTTGGGCGACTCTGGTGATGAGGCGGAGATGGCGAAGAGGACGAAGCTGGGAAGGCTGAGGAGGAATAAGGATCAGGACGTTTTGGACCAGGTGAGTGAAAATGAGATTGGAAGAATTCGTATGATGTCTTGTGTATGATGTCCTGGGATGGGGATGTTGTTATGAATCTTGTTGATTTTATGGCCACACCTTGAGCCCATTTTACCAAGTACATGCCACGGACACAGTTGTGGACATTTCTATTGGCACATGTCATGCGTACATGTCCATGGGGATGTCTTGAGCACATTTCTATGCCTTGGGCACGTTGTGGGGCAAATTTCCATGAGCGCATCTTGTGCACATTTCCATCACACGTCTTGAGCACATTTCCATGGATGGTCTTCGTAGAGTTTGGTCGTGGCAATTCTTATCCAAGATGCTGATTCGAAAAAAAACATGTGGACATATCTTGTGCACACTTTCCCTGAATCATTTCTCCCGCCCAATGCTCCCAGGATGATCTTGACCTCATCAACGAGGCGCGCGGCATTCCTGTCGGTACTGCCGCCCGCGACCTTGCCGAGGAGAAGGCAGCCGAGGCCCGTCGCGTAGCTGCCCGAGATGAGAAGGAGCTTTCCCGCGGTCTCTTCACCGGCGACACCGACGATGAGGGTGATGATGATGGCGGTGGTAAGAAGGAGAAGAAGAAGCAGAAAGAAAAGGAGAAGCAGGCCAGGCCGGAGAGGTACGATGAGTACGGTTTGGAAGACTTCATCGAGGACGATGTGGGTGGTGGAGATTATGGCGAGGGAGGAAGGGGGGGTATGGATGGAGAAGGTGTTGGCGGCGGGGCTGGTGGAGGTGTTAGCGAGGCGCAGATACAGGAGCACCTTGACATCTTCGGCACCGACTTCCTAGACTTTGCTGGGGAGGGACGCGGTGGTGACGAGGTCGAGGAGGATTTCGACGACGAGGATGAGGGCAGGAGGCGTCGCCGCGAGAAGTACCGTGAGCGCGGTGTGGGGGTCGATCTTGGGGTAGACTCCGATGAGGAGGTCGAAGAGGACTCTGATTCAGATGATGACGACGCCGACCTGTTTGGCGACGACCTCGATCCAGACATGAATGACAAGCAGCGCGCTGACATACTCAGGCTCAAGAGGGAGAAGAAGCGCATGGCCAAGGAGCAGCGACGCCGCGAGCGCCGGGAGCGCGTCGAGGCCAAGCGCAAGGCGCGCCTCCGGCGCGCGTTCGAGCCGGTCCAGCTTGTGGAGAACTTCTGCACCGAGCGCGACGACGCAATACGCATGGCCGACTCGCCGGAGCGGTACCACGATTGGCTCGAGGCGACGAAGAAGAAGAGGGAGGTCCCGGGCATGGCGGAGGACATCACCGAGGAAGAGGAGGAGGAGGCCATGTGGATCGCTGGAAGGATACCTGCCATTAACTCGGAGTGGTTCGCGGCGTCCCAGATCCTGGCCACCCCCGGAGAAAACAATGCCATGGACGAGGACGAGTCTGAGAAGAAGGAGCGTGCCATTCTTGAGTCGATCATATACGCCTTGCGCCTCATGCGATCGGAGCGTCTCGAGCCTGATTTCATCCGTCGATATCGCATCGACACTGTCACCAGCCCGGCCGTGCGCGACAACCTCTACCGCATCGTGGACGAGGATGCCGAGTGGGAACGCATGACCGAGGCCCGGTCCAAGATTGAGACGGTGCTCGGCGATGAGGCCAGGGCAGCAGGCGACGGCGAGGAGCTCGCAGAGATCCGCGCGAGGCTGAGGGAGGCGAACGAGAAGTTGGACTCGACGCTCAAGGACGAGGAGAGGGTGAGGGCAGATTTGGAGGAGCTGGAGAAGGAGGGCGGCAAGAAGGATGAGGAGAATGATGATGACGATGATGACGACCTCTTTGGCGATGATGACGATGACGATGCCGCCAAGGCGGACAAAGGCAAGCGGGGCGAGTCCCTCAAGTCTCACCTTAACACCATCACATCCCTCCTCGACGCCCAGTCCCACGAGGTGGCCCGCCTGGAGTCCCTCCGTCGTGAGAAGGAGGCCACTGGCGGCGGCGCCGCCGCAGGGACGGACGGCGAGGCCCTGGCCATCCGCGCGAGGAGGACCTGCAGGGACAAGCTTTGGCACCACGGCGACTACGTCGAGCACGTCTCGAGCATGATCGAATACCGGCAGGTCATGGACATGAAGGGCTACCTGAACCTGGTGAGGGAGGGCAACGATGCCATCGTGGAGAAGACCTCGATCGCGGGCGAGGCTGGGGGCGGAAATTCCGGAGACCTGAAGGGGAAAGAGAATAATAATAAGAAGAGGAGCCGGCGGTTTGACTGGGACTACTACAGGACGTGCGTGTCGGAGGGCCTGCGCGACGTCGCCTACCGGTTCGTGCTGCCGCCGTCCCGAGCGGGGATCAAGCTGGAGGACACCCTAACTAAGCAGGGGGGATTCAGCTACGACCGGACCCTGCCGGGCGACGACGGCGAGGACGCCGACATGGAGATATCCGATCCCCGCCAGTGGGCAGCGCCCGTCGTCGAGGGCATGAGCCCGGCCGAGTTCGGCGCGAGGCTCGTCGACAGCGGCGAACTCGCGTCCCTCGCCGCGTCCTCCGAGGGCCCAGACGGGGGCCCCGAGGGCGCGTCCGACCCGCTCCGCGCCGTCAGGTACGTCGCCGCAATGGAGCTGGCCCACGAGCCGCGCATCCGGAGGCAGCTGCGCGCCATCTACCGCGCCGAGGCCGTGATTTCGACGCGGCCCACGGCCAAGGGCATGGCGGCGATCGACGCCTTCCACGAATACTATGGCCTGCACCTGCTGAGGGACAAGCCGGTTCGGGAGCACTTTCCCATGGAGGAGGGCGAGCTCGAGAGGAGGAGGGCGCGCCTCAACGCGGAGGAAGTGAAGGAGCTGGACTCGGAGCTCAAGAGGAAGGAGACGGACAGCTGCATCCAGTACCTCAACCTGCTCAAGGCCGAGAGGGGCGGCGACATCACGGTGCAGGTGCACCTGCCGTACGCTGCCGACGCCGCGGACGACGATGGCACGCCGTGGTACAAGCTCCCCCGGGAAAAGCTCTCACGCGACCGCCAGCTCGTGGGCCGCCTCACCGAGGCGCTCGAGAGGGTCTACCTGCCCGCCGACGGCGACTCGGACGAGTGGAACGCCGAGCGTCGCAAGATCCTTCGGTCCGCCGTGATCTCGCACCTCCTGCCCCAGTTTGAGGCCGAGGCCCGTCGTGACCTCCGCGACGCGGCCGTGCGCATCGGCGTCGAGAGCGCGGGGAACAACCTGCGCGCCATGGCGTCCGAGGGACCCTACCGTCCGTCTCACCTCCTGGGCGAAAACCGGTTCATCGTTCCCACCGGCGACCTCCCCCTCGTGGGGGTGTGCTCTTCGAACGACTCGCGCGACGGCACCTTCCTGGCGGCTGTGAACGGGCGGGGCGAGCTCACTGACCACGTGGCCGTGCCGGGCGGGACGAGCGTCACGGGCGACGGCATGCGCGAGCGCATAGTCGCGTTCCTGATGCAGACGCGCCCGGCGGCGGTGGTGGTGGGATCGTCCGGCGGCGTGGGCAGCCGGACCACCGCCCGTCGCATCGGCGAGCTCATCGACATGGCGACGAACAAGTGGAACAATCGCCTGATACAGCAGCAAGATGAGGACGACGAGGACTTCGAGAAGAGGATGGAGGAGTTCCAGAGGATGCATCCCAACATGGACGAGGAGGAGGACGATGCGGTGTGGAAGTGCAATGTCGACATCGTGGACGACAACGTGGCCCAGCTCTTTGGGCGCAGCGTCCGCGGCAAAAAAGAGTTCCCGGACTTCGCCGTCAACCTCAAGGTTGCCGTGGCCACGGCCCGCTGGGCCAAGGACCCGCTCTGCGAGCTAGCGTACACCTGGTCGGCGGCCAGCGACGCCGGGGTCTTTGGGACGGAGATGCTCTTCCTCAACGTGCACCCCCTCCAGCGCCTCCTGCCCAAGCCGCTGCTCCTGCGCGAGTACGAGCGCGTCCTGTGCGACGCGACAGCGAGCGTCGGCGTGGACGTCAACGCCGCGTGCACGTTGGAGCACGTGCACGGGATGCTCACCTTCGTGCCGGGGCTGGGTCCGAGGAAGGCCAACAACCTGAAGCACAACGTGGCGCGGATCGGAGGGCTGGTGTCCAGCCGGAAGATGATATTGGCGAAGAGGCTTCTTGGGCCGGTGGTGTACAACAACGCCGTCGCCTTCCTGAGGGTCAGGGCGACGACAGATCAGCTGCAGGACCAGATGCTGCATCCCCTCGACGACAGCCGGTGCCACCCAGACGTGTACCAGCGCAACCGGTGGGCGGTCAAGATCGCCGTCGACGCCCTGGAGCTGGGCGACGGCGCTGCCCAGGAGGAGGAGTTCGCCATCTCTGCCATACGCGACGTCATGCAGAACTCGCGTGAGGAGGTGGAGAGGCTGTACCACGCCACCAAGGCCGAGTGGGAGGGCGTGTACGGGCCGACGTTCAACGTGTCCACCTGGGACCCGAGGGTGACCGTCCCGGCCGAGAGCTGGCGCGACAAGGTGGAGGAGCTCCACATCGAGGCGTTCGCGGAGATGATCGAGCAGAACGGCAACGGAAAGTGGCTGTCGCAGCTCACCATGGTCAAGTGGGAGTATCGCCTCCCCTACGAGGACCCGAGGAAGCCCATGGAGCCGCCGAACGGCGAGAGGCTGTTCCGCCTCCTGACGGGGGAGTCAGACCTGACGCTCCGGCCGGGTAGGGAGGTCACAGGACGCGTCGTCAAGAACGGGGACTTCGGATCGCAGGTCAGGCTCGAGGGGGATGTGCCCGGGTTCATCCCCCTACGAAACCTGGCCGACGACCACGTCGAATCCGCGGAGGATATCGTGACCGTGGGGACGGTGGTCACGGCTCTAGTGACGCAGGTGAAGATGGACCACATGACCGTCGACCTGACCCTGCGCAAGGAAGATTTCAAGAAGAAGTCGAGCGAGTGGGAAAGACCCGCCACCCTGCCCCCGCTGGACGAGCACTTTGACAGGGCCGCGGCGCTCCAGATTGATCGCGAGAAGGACAAGGAGCGCGAGGCAAGGCTAGAGGCCCTGAGGCTGACGATCGGGGGCCCGGCGAAGATCGGCGGAGACTCGCAGGGAGAGGGCGCGGCCGTCGATGCCTCTGGCAAGCCGGCTCGCCGTTCCGGGAAGGTGACGAGGCGCGCCTGCGCCCACCCCGCGTTCCGCAACGCCACCCACGACAAGGTGGACCGCGAGCTCAGGGAGGCGGGCGACGATGCCATGGTGGGCGAGGCACTCATCCGTCCGAGCAACAAGAGCTGCGACTCGTTGGCGATACATTGGATGGTTCGTCCTGGATGCATCAAGGTGATCGAGGTGCTGGAGGAAGATAAGGACACGGACGCGAGCATCGGAAATAGGCTCTTCATCAAGGTTCGTTTTGTATCTGAACAATGACACCACATCTCGTTTCATAATCTTGCTTAAGCTTAACCTCTCTTTCCTCGTTTGAATCTACAGAAAGAGGTATATGAGAGCATTGATGAGCTGTTGGGACGGTACATTGCTCCAATGAACGACCGCGTCGAGGAGGTTCGCCACCATCGTAAATTCATGGACAAACTCGAAGACGAGCTTGACGACAAGCTCCGTGCGGACAAACAGAAGAATCCAAAAGGCGTGTTTTACAACTTCTGCTGGAGCGAGGCCTATCCCGGATACATCTCGCTCCGCTTCATCATGAGCAGGACAGTGCGCAATCACACGATCGGTATCTCTCCGGATGGCTTCGTATGGTGCGGCAAGACGTATGATAACTTGGATAGGCTTTTGAATGATTTCAAGAGAAATCCCGCGGGTCCCGGTGCCAAGAGACCGCCGGCTCCAGCGGCGGGCTCCACCACCGGAGGTTCCACCATGTCGACGTCCAGACAGAGCACGGGAGGCAGGACCGACGAAAATGCCAGCGGGAGTCGACAGTCTCGTTGGGGTGCGCGCGGCGCCGCGCCCCCAAGCAGATGGGGCGGGCCCGCTGCGCTGCCGCCGCCGCCTGCCGGTCCTCCTCCTGCATTCGCCGCCCCGCCCGGCCAGCCTCCCGCCTTCGGTTACAACCGACCGCCTCCGCCAAGCAGCGCTCCGCCTGGTTACACGCGTTAAAGTACTGGGTCAATTTGGGACTCCTAACTGCGGGGAGCTGGCAGGTTGCATCATGATCGTCTCTATCGTACATCAGTTGATTTCTCGGGCAATTTTTCTACTCTAGATATAATGATAAGAATCATGAACATGCCAGCTAGCGAATAGAATGCCGAATGCCGTGGTGCATTGTTTCTTAATTCTGGTCATACAGTTCATGATTGCGGTCAGATAAGGTGGGTGAGTCGAAGTTCGTGTACACCGAATACTGATACACCAGATGAGGAATGGATGGCCGGATTGTAGCCGGCTTGCAGTCGAACAGGTCTTTCATCAACCCAGCGTTTTCGTCCACTGTTGTCGCAATGATGCACCGCGGCACTTGGTTTTCTTTTCCCAACATCATAGCCGTGGTGGCATAGTTTTCCCATACACAACGAGAAATGAATGGAGGATCGATGACGACCAAGTCGAACACTCCACGGAGCCTTTCCTCAACGTCAGTCGGATTGTTGTAGTCGTAAAATTGATAGTTCGGACAAGACTCCCACTTTCTATCAAACTGCATAGCGAGATTGTTGGTTCAGTTGAGTTGGGCACGGCATGCAACGTGCGTATAGAATTACTCACATCAAATAATGTACAGTTCTCTCTCTCTCCCGGTGTAAGAGTGAAGAAAAGCGACGGCGTGGATAGGAAAGCAACTGATTTTCCCTTACAAACTGATAAGCCCTCTCTCACTGCACGGCAGAGAGTTTCAATAGTTTCCTTCGAGTACCAATACTGGTTGAGATTGGAATCTTCGCCCGTCTGTCTGAGAAACTCGTTACAATCGCTGGGATCATCATCATTTATGATGCAGTCATTTATTGAGTTCTCTTTCTCCCTCGAACTACACGACAATGGCCCAGAACAAATTCTTTTGCAGGTGCCAATGTTTGTACTGTTGTACAGAGAGTGCTTGTTGGATATTTCTCTCAGCTCTTTCAAGATCGCTGGGTCTCTGCCGAAGTCTGTATTGGACATGATGGCAATCTAAGCGTAGTTGTTTATGAGCATAGGTCGAAGCCTTGGTCGAAGGTATGGTGAGCACGCAAGAGACCGGGTTGTGAAAACCTTTATTTATTTTTCACAACAGAGGACAGAGCAGAGATGGAGCAGAGGCCTCGAGGGACATTCGCCGAGAACTCCACTTGGACAAAGTGCTGTCGAAGCAATCCATCGACAACATGGCACACAACCAGGTCAACGAGATCGATGAGCTGCTGAAGGACCTGAAGAAAACTCCTGGCTTCAGGGCATATCTGATCCTGAACAGCGACGGAATAGTCATTCGATGGGATCAGGTTGGCACTCAAATGCCGTATCAGCGGGCGGTGCAACACGCGCATCACATCACTGAGCTTTATAGCAAGAGTGCTGCGCACATCAGGGAGCTATTCGATCCGGAGGACGGGCCGGTGGAAAACATCAGGATACGGACGGAGGAGTACGAGATGATCGTCTCGTCCATCGGCTCATACACCCTCACGGTCTTTCAGGAAGACGGTAGTAGAAAGGCAGGCGAAGACGTCGAAACAGATGCATGAAACAAAAACAGTGGGCAGGAACGAGCTCCACACAGAGGGATTCAGCCACAGACAAATCACTGTACAGGGGAATAGTTTCCGCCATACGGACACAACTCGTGTCACGCCACGACAAGTGATTTCTCCAGGATTGAACAATTTTCATTACATTCAACCAACGGTGGCATAAAAGACACGACGCCACAGATGCTGCCCAAGATTTTTCTGAGTCACTTATGAGCGCTGCCGATCGAACAGATATGACAACCTTTCGTATGGTATCGATTGCTGACCTAAAAGGATCTCTAAAAAGATGCGTCGTTCTTAAGCAAGGTGCCTTCATCACGTACCTAAGGCTTTGCCAAGTCTGCCTGAGTCATTGGTGATGCTGTCCATCGATCCCATGACAGCTATTGAAGCTCTATAAGGCGACGATATTTTCTCTGCGAACTTCACGATTGCTGACCTGAAAGGATCTCTGAAAAGATGCGTCGTAGCGTGAGCAGGTTGATCCAAAGCTCATGTCTGCCATATCTGCCATGAGTCCAAGGAATTGTCACAAATGCATGAAATCATGACCAGAGCACACATGAACTGTACAAAGTGCAAAAATATCCATGATGGGTTCTTCCCATCTCATGCAACTTCTTGTCAAGTCAAATAACAAATAATGATGTCTTCAATATATTCATATCAACACCACCATTGATTTTACACTGACAAATATCTATCCTTGAATCAACCTCGCCCATCATTACACCGGCAACAGTCGCGGTAAAATTGTCCCACCAAGTCGGCCCCCCTTTCATCATAACCCTGCCAGCTCCGCCTCCAGCTGCTTCAGCTCGTCCTCCTCTTCCTTCGTCGCGTTCGGGATCGTCGGCAGCTCGCTGTTCGGAACCGCCGGGAGAGAGATGTCCGCCTTCTTCGCAGGCTGCAGCAGCTGCTCCTCGACGTCCTCCGCCTCCAGCTGGTGCAGCTCGGCCAGGAGGTCGTCCTCGTCCGCCATCAGCGGGTCCACGGGCTGCGCCAGGGCGTTGGATACCTCCTCGGCCATCTCCATCTCCTCCTTGATGTCGTCCATGAGGTCGTCCACTTGTTCGATATTGGTCTGGTTGCGCATGTCCGTCATGGCGTTCTTTCCGGCCTTCATCGCCTGGACCGTTGCCGCGTTCTGGGCAGCCGACTCCAAATTCATGACCTGCGTTTCGAGGGTCATTTTTATGTTCTGTATTTTGTCTATCTCGCCTTCGTACATCTTTTTGCGTTTCAGGGCGAACAGCGCGCCTGGATCCAACAAGTCAATGTGTTCCGATCACCGACAAGTGCAACAGTGCTTGTAAGAAAATGAGGTGAAAATCAGATAAGCAAATGTTCTGGCTTCGAACCCGAACCCATGCGAGAGAGCTTTGTCCACCCACCTTTCTTATCTTTCTTTGCCATCTTGGCCTTCGCCTCGGCAGTGAGCTGTTCTATTTTCTTCTCCAAATGCTGTTCCCTGCGAAAACGATAAAACAAGAAGATGTGAGACGGATTCATCGTAGGAGTAGATGATCGAGAACAGAACGAGCTCAGCAAGTTGTTCCTCCAATCCTCCCCCCCACGATTTGCGCCCGGGCCATGTCAAATGCGAGACAAAGGAAATGTCTCTCAGCTAGTTGAACCTTCTGTTTGGACCACAGGATACACTGCACACCAGACGACACCAGACTGATTGGCTCGCAAACAAATGCCGCTGCGATTCCCCCCAGATTTCTGCCCGTTTATTGTCGACTTCATACCTCACTGACCGCTCTACTTGGGCACCCCATGTCAAACCCAACCTTCGAATAATATTTCCCAACGCGCAGCGCTGATTGTATTCACCCCGCCGCCAAGCCCGCATCAAATCCACATCCAATGCCACACATTCACATTGATTTAAAGGCGCAATACTCACCGCTTCTCCTGCGTGGCGATGTTATCCCTCAGGCTCACGATGGTGTTGGCCGTGCCCGTTCGCGATGCGCCCCCCCCTCCACCACCCCCGCCGCTGTTGCTCGTGCTCGACACCGCCGACGGCTTGGCCGATTCCTTCTTCCTTCCGAACCAGTTCATGGTTGTATTAATTGATTGTTACTGTTCGATTGTTCTCGTTTTTACTGCTGGATGGATCGCGCTGCTCGCTAGCACAGTAGCACTCCTCCGATGTTCGATGTAGCGGGCCGTTCGTAAAATTGCACCGTTCCGTTCGACTCGTCCACGAGAAGCTGTGCCCGTCGGTCGCCCTCGAGAATCTGATGCTGGTTGCGAAAGAGAAAAGACTATTGCGCGGGCGAATGTGATCCCGATAGGAGGTTGCGGGCCTCGCAGAGAGAGTGAGGGGGATCTATTGGTCTTGGTTCTTGCTTGGTTGCTGGATCCGGTCCCCGTTCGTTTTGTTGTGTTGGGTGTTGGGCGTTGGGCGTTGGGTGTTGCCGTGTTGCCGTGTTGCCGTGTTGCCACGGTGTTGCCGTGGCTGGCCGTCTTCCGGCCGGCTATCAGCAGGCAGTCGGCATCATCCACGTTCACGACTGAAATAAAGAGGGGGTAATATTACCTTTTGGTTGCTTTTGGCCCCTCTTTTTCTATTCCGTTGAAATTCGAAATAGGTGGATAGTCTATCAATATCAATGTTTATTCTGAAGCAAAAATTGCCCCCTATTTACACATGTCCACGACAACATTTCTCACAGACCTCTATCTCACAGACACAGATGTACCTACAAACCTATGTTGCATTTTGCACTTCCTGAGATGTTCTCATAATTCATATTATGGGCGACTTGGGCAGAAGCTGCAGCGATGAATGCTGTCGATGATGGCGACCGTGCCACATACGCTGGCGGTTAGACTGTCTACAGCTACAGTATCCAAACCAGCCTCCAAGCTAGCCTCGCGCCTAGCGCCCAAGATCATCGATCATGGCGGACGAACATGGCGAGCATGACACAGTGGCACGAAAACCATCACAGTCGAAGATATCATTTCAGACGTGCACAATACCTCCGTCCTCAGACTGCACAATACCTCCATCCTCAGACTCAGACTTGGACTGCTGAAGGGCAACTGTTCAATCTTGAATCATGTCCTCCTATTTAATGCCAACAACTCTCACCCACGGCCCCTCTGGCCCTTACCGGCGATTTGACGGTCCAAGACGAAGCGTCTTTTGAGTTGCTGGTTCTGGGCTATTACCTGGGCCCGGGTAAAAATGCTCATGCGAAGGAGCTCGGGCTCTGTCGCTGTTGCAATATGCCAAAACTAGTTTCTGAAGCTGAAGCTTCCACATTAAGTTTCCTTGAGGGTTTGAGATGCAACAGGAACATGCCATTCCAGAGGGTCAGGATTGAAGGCATGGATCTATGTGAGAGTGTCGTTTCAGATTTTGGAACATGGACCGTTTATCCAAAATTGGACGGGTCCACTCGTCTTCTATTGCTATTGAGGTTGAGGGCATTGGGAAAATGTCAGACCAAGACCAAGGGTAGGGGCAACATTGATAAAGGTGTCTACTAGATAAACTAATTCTAAGCTATTTAGGGTTTTAATCAATTCTGCCTAAGGTTATTCTGATTCACAGAGGTTCTGTTTTTCAGGCCTTTTTTTTTGACGGCTGACGGAAGGACCATTTCCCGGCTTCCCATCTACACGGGAGATCCAAAAACTCAACGCGTCCATCTTTCGTCCTCCCTCCTATCGGGGGTGCCAATTTCGTCATAATCGATCGTCGACGGAGCACCCCCGAAGGCAG
>JALLBE010000807.1:0-13387 GCA_036939795.1 Thalassiosira mediterranea
CCGAGGACCCGCTTCGCGGGTTCTACGGGTACACCGAGTGCCCAGAAAGGGTGGCGCTGCCTGGGGCGGCGATCGAGAGCGAGAGGTGAGAATTGAGAATGGTGCGCGTGCGAGCTGGGTTGGGATTTGGGGTTTGGGGTGCCGCCGGCGTGGCCTTCGTCGTACCCCAGCCACGGCTCTAGAGTGATTGAGGAGCGCCAACATCATCGCGTGTACCACGTTATCCGATTATGCAAATGCCGATAACATGAATCATCTCGACCCGATCGCTGCCTCTCCTCTCCGCGGCCTCCAGCGCCGACAACGGCGTCGCCCTTCGCGGTGGCTAGGGTTGGCCATATCCCTCCTGCTATTTTCTCTTATCGTGATTTGTGCCAAGCCACCACCGACGGAGGAGATCGTCCCATCAAATGCTTCTGCCGATACATCTAGCGTTGGTTCCACTGGCGGTGGTCCATCGGCGGTGGAAGCGCCCAAGAAAGTCATGGCGGACGGAGATCTACTCGTGAAGTGCGATCTCCTAACCCCGTTTCACGGGGGAAACCAACCGTATGCAGAGGGAAGGCTGGAGATTACTGTCCACCGGGGTATTGCGCCACTGGCCTCGAATGCATTTTTGGAAATGGTTGCATCGAGTCATTTCGATGGGAATTACTTGTTTAGGGTGGTGAAGGGATTTATCGTGCAATGGGGCATTGAATCTCCCAAAGCTGGGGAGGAGAAACATGTCAAAACAAAGTTCGCCAAGGTGGATATTGATCCTCCTCCGACCGACAGTGACCAACGGCGATCGAATGTTCGGGGCACCCTCAACTTTGCTGGTGGGAATTCAGCCTCGGGCCAGGTTTATGTAAACCGAGGCAACAATAGTAGGCTCGACAAAGAACCGGGATCTTTGCCATTTGCAACTCTTGATGAACAGAGCATGGCAATAGTCGATGCAGTGTATTCTTACAAAGAGGGACAGGGTCAAGTGAAGGCAGTAAAAAAGGGAGACGAAGAAGTCAAAAAGCAGTTCCCGCAGATGAGCAGAATTGAGAAGTGCTGGATAGAATCTGGTGCATGAAGATTGTCGAAAGGGGTGAACCATGCATTGGGTACTCGATGCTGGGTTTGAATTTGTACGAAGCCACGGGCTGCAACGGGTTTGCACGGGACAAACATTTAGGCCATACTTCGAAGTGGCCCTTTTTGCAGGCATGGCCTGTTCCAGTGCTTCATACTCTTCAAGGTCAGGCCCATGGAACTCTATGGTCAGGCCTGTGGGGATGACACTGATTAAGTACCATATCAAAATGAAGTGTATTTTGGTTTCACGCCACAAGCACCTCACCACATGATCATCAACATAAGTACCCCACCTACATGTGCTTCATGTAGGGTCCGTTGCCTTGGCCCGGAAGTGTGGGTATCAAGGGTCGTAAAGCCCTACATACCCTAAGATATGAGATCCTCCACTCATCCTGTGTTCGCCAACCCAAAGCCAGCGAACAGAGACCCTTGCAATTGCTAACATAAATTAATGGTCATATAGCCCAACTATACATTCATCTAGTGATACTCTATGCGTCCTCGTGACGGAAGTTCCTGACAGTCTCAATGAAATAAGCAGCGTTCTCCTCCGGCGTGGCGGCCTCAATTCCGTGTCCTAGATTCATGACGTGTCCGGTCGGTCCAGCCTTTTTCATGATTTCCTCCGCGCGCTCTTTGATGGTGGCGAAGTCTCCGAACAGGACACCGGGGTCCAGGTTGCCCTGGACACCTCCGGGTCCCTCAAGGCCGGCCTTGGCACGGCCATTGGCGATACGCTCGCGTCCCTCGGCCATATCGACGGTCCAGTCAAGGGAGATGACGTCAACTCCAGTGGCAGCCATCCGCTCGATGAGCGCTCCAGAGTGCTTAATGTAAGTGACAGTCGGAACAGAGGGGTACTTCTCCTTAATCTGCATGGGTAGTGAAACAATTAGAAATGGAATGAGATGGTATCATGCAAACGATTGACGATGCTGGTAAACATGTTGAGAAGGAGCTTGTAAAGAAATGTGCATCCCATGTGCATCTCATGACATCATCAGTATCTCAGGGCCGGCGATAAATGTTTGCCCCCAATGAACACTCCATAGCTCGAAATCAACGGACATTTTCCGTATCTCCCACATCGTAGAAGAATGCATTGTCCCCATGCATGATGGAGTCATCCACGCATCTCTTTGACCAGCAAATCTCAGCCCTTTCGGTCTTCTTTCACATGTTTCCAGTGGACACCACGATCAAATCGGCTGCCCCACAAATGGTGTCCACCCACGTAGGAACAGAAAAATGCCCTATGCATCGCTGCAACAAGAGAAACCAGGGTATCGAGAACGTCAAAAATGGACAGGAGATGGCAACGCACCTTATCCAAAATCATCTTCTGATACGGAGCGGCGAATTCGTCGTAATCCCTCGGGCTCAGGTGTCCCGCCCACGAGTCGAAGATCTGGATGAGCTGCGCCCCGTTCTCGATCTGGTAGAGGGCGTACTCCCCGATGCTCTCGGCCAGGTTCTTGAGGATGGCGTGAAGGAGCTTGGGCTCCGTGAAGGCCATCTTCTTGATCTCGAGGTACTCCTTGGAAGTCTTGCCCTCGACGAGGTACGTGGCGAGGGTGTAGGGGCATCCCACGAAGCCGAGGACGGCGGTCTCGGGGGTGACCTCCTCGCGGAGGATGCGCAGGGCCTCCCCGGTGAAGGGCGCCGCGGCCGAGGGGTCGATGAGGTGCATCTTCTTGACGTCGTCCCAGCTCCTCATGGGGGTGACGACGGGCCCGACCTTCTCGCTGATGTCGAAGTCGATTCCCATCCCCGGGAGGGGGGTGAGGATGTCCGAGAAGAGGATGCACCCGTCCGTCTGGTAGTTCCTCCAGGGCTGGAGGGACACCTCCACGGCCACGTCGGGGATTTCGGATCGCTCGCGGAAGGTGGGGTACTTCTTGCAGAGGTCGCGGTACTCCTTGATGTGGCGGCCGGCCTGTCGCATCATCCAGACGGGGACGCGCTCGGTCTTCTCGCCCTTGGCGGCGCGGATGAGGAGGGGGTCGATGGTGTTCCCGGAGGCGTCGGTGTTGGTGAGGGGGACGGGGGCCTGGGCCGTGCTGGAGAAGGCGGAGGTGGCCGCGGGGGCGGCCACGAGGAGCAGGGCGGTCAGGAACTTCATCGTCGGATGTATCGCTGGGAAATAATAGTGCTACCGTATCGTCGGGTTTGCCTCTGCTCTCTAGAGAGCCGCTGTTGAGAAGATGACGCTTGAACTTCGATCACAAGAATGCTTTTTCTTTGCCCGATTTGCGATTTGACGCCCAAAAAGTGAGCGCCCTTCCACTTGCTTCCACTGTGTGTCAATTTTCTCGCCCGTCGCGTCGGCTTCAAGTTGAGATGCGTGGCGATATCCTGGATCTTTGGTGTCACGTGGAAGCCGGTGGAAGCTTTTGTGGGAGCCCGCCAAAAATTGGCCCAGAAATCAAATATCTCGTCGACAAACGACGGCCACAAAGCGTTGCCACTTTTGCGTTCCGTTGGCACGGCTGCACCGTCGGTCCAGTAGATCGCCGCATCGTCCGGCCGAACCTCCTCCCGCCCCTCTATCTCTAGCGGACCGAAACCGACAGCATGCCCACCGTAGGCGTGTCCCGCGACGCCCTCTTCGCCCACCTGGGCCGGACCTACACCGACGAGGAGTTCGACGAGCTCGCCTTCGAATTCGGCGTCGAGCTCGACGAGATCACGTCCGAGCGGGAGGAGGCGACGAAGTCCAACACCGTCCGCCTCTCCAAGGAGCAGCTCGCGGCCCTGAGCGACGAGGTGATATACAAGATCGACGTCCCCGCGAACAGATACGATTTGCTTTGCATCGAGGGGATCAGCAGGAGCCTCAAGATCTTCCTGGGGGACATGGACGCCCCTGCGTACGACGTGTTGGAGAGGGGGAGCGACGAATCCTCGTCGACCATGACGGTGATCAAGTCCAACACCGACACCATCCGCCCGTACGTCGTGTGCGCCATCCTCCGCGACGTCACCTTCGACGAGGCGCGGTACCAGAGCTTCATCGAGCTGCAGGATCAGCTCCACCGCAACCTCTGCCGGCAGCGCACCCTCGTGGCCATCGGGACGCACGACCTCGACTCGGTCAGGGGGCCCTTCACGTACGACGCCCGAGCGCCGGGGGACATCAAATTCGTGCCCCTCACCCACACGGACGAGGGGAGGGAGTTCGACGGCGCGTCTCTCATGGAGTGCTACGAGACGGACGCGGGGTGCAAGCACCTCAAGCCGTACGTCCCGATCATCAAGGACTCGCCGCTCTATCCCGTGGTGTTGGACAGCGAGGGCACCGTCATGTCCCTGCCTCCCATCATCAACGGGTCCAAGAGCCGCATCACCCTCGACACCAAAAACGTGTTCATCGAGTGCACGGCCACGGATTTGACCAAGGCCAACATCGTGCTCGACACCGTCGTGGCCATGTTCTCGGAGTACGCCGCCGTCCCCTTCAGCGTCGAGCCCGTGACCGTCAGCTACGTGGACGAGTCGAAGAACGTGGTCGACTCCTACGTCACCCCCCGGATGTACACGCGCAAGGAGACGGCGAGCGTCAAGTTCGTCAACAGCCTCATCGGCATCGACGTCGACCCGGAACCCATGGCGACGCTCTGCAACAAGATCCAGCTCGGCCCCGCCCGGATCCTGCCGGCCGTCGACGAGGCCGAGGGACCCCTCCTCGAGGTGACCGTCCCCCCCACCCGATCGGACATCCTCCACGCCGTCGACATCGCCGAGGACGTCGGCATCGCGTACGGGTACAACAACATCGTCAAGAAGGTGCCCCAGACGTGCACCGTGGGCGGGGAGCAGCCGCTCAACCAGCTCGGCGACCTCCTCCGCGAGGAGGTGGGGAGGGCGGGGTACGTCGAGGTCCTCACCCACGGCCTGTGCAGCACGGCCGACAACTTCACCTCGCTGAGGCGGCCGATCACCGCGGCCGTGAGCCTGAGCAACCCCGCCAACGTCGAGTACGAGGTGGTGCGCACCACCCTCCTCCCCGGGCTGCTGAAGTGCCTCCAGCACAACAAGTCGGCGAGCTTCACGGGGGGGTTCAAGCTCTTCGAGATCAGCGACGTCGTCCTGCCCGACGACGAGAGCGTGGTGGCCCAGTCGATCGTGGGGGCGAGGAACGAGCGGCGCGTCTGCGCCACCTACTCGGGACCCACGTCGGGGTTCGAGGTGATACACGGCCTCGTCGATCGCATCATGACGCTGTGCGAGGTGGCCCCCGCCAAGGAGTACGTGGCGAGCAGCGGCGGGGCGTACGTGCGGGTGCACTGCAGGGACGGGTGGTACTACACGATCCGCGAGCTGGGGGAGGGGACGAGCGACGCCAGCGGCACGTACTTCCCGGGGAGGGCGGCGGAGATTTTGCTGGTGAGTCCGAAGGGCGGGGAGGAGCCGGCGGTGATCGGGACCTTCGGCATCCTCCACCCGGAGGTTTTGGGGAGCTTCGACATCAAGTATCCCACGAGCGCCGTGGAGCTGAATTTGGAGCCGTTGCTGTAGGATGGTGAAGGCGACGAGGGGAAAAAACGATTCGTGTTGGATGAAGTCTGTGCAATGAAGGAAAGCTTAGATGGAGCGAAACATAAGTTTGGGAGGACAATTTATCACTCTGTTAAGACCTCTGTCTGTGCATATATTGCTACCACAGAGTTATGATTTCCACCTGGGCCATCTTATGATCACGTCCACAGACATGTTGTCTTCAATCAACGAGGTTCTTGCCTATCAAAACCTGGTGCGTTGGCAATATCTGACCACAAGGTCTTCATTTGAATCTTGAGCTATGCTAAGTCTTCGGGTGTCATAGACCTGTGGCCTTATTCGTTACATACATATTCACTTTCTTCATGTACTTTCCAACTCGTTTGGCTCATTTGGCCCCACTCGATAGGAACCCGTCTTGTCACTCATGTCTTGGACTGTGCGCACAGAAAGGAAAGTGAATACAACCAGAGCCTGTCACTGTTTCATTGTTCAAAACCACGCAGTGTCCTATTTGTGTCGTACCAAGACGTACAATTGATCATTCATTTGAGTTTTTTTACCTGGTCGAATGATGTACTCCAGTGAAGCTAGTACTCCAAAGAAGGCTTATGGTAGCATGTTAATAACTTTCAAAGCCATTAGTGTAGACATACTAGCCCTGGAAGGCAATATCCCTCTATCTAGATTAAGACTGACGTCCATAAAGAACTACTCTCTTTTTACAGTGGACACTGCCCTGCACCCTCCTGCTTCAGTATCGCAACACATGCTTCACCACTTTGCAGAGAATGCTTGACTGGCGTCATAGTCTTTTTCTGTTGATCCGTTGACCTGCGCAACCTGCTCTCTTTTCTATCTAACAAACAATAATACCAATGAAACCACAACGCGACAGTCTTTGACTGCCAACAATCGGAAATAGCTACCATTAGCTTCCTTGATTTTGATTCCTCCCACAGCCACAATGATCTTAGCATCCCCAGAACAAATTAACCAAAAGTGGATTCACCACTGTACTGGACGTACAGGAAACCATCTTCGTCCTTTTGCTCTTCGTAAACAGTTGACATAAGCGCGGCTAGTACCACAGCAGTAAACATTAAAGGATGAGGGAACCAAGCTCAACATCAACACAATTATGAGTAAAATATGCCACTCACCATTGGGAGGAATCGTATTTGAGCAAAACAAGAACAGCGCCTTCTCTGGAGCGAGTTGGATGCGCTTCCTGATCACATAGTGAAACTGCCCCACTGTCAAATCCGCCGGCACAAGGTACTTCTTCTTGTCAATATCCGGTATGTCAGATCTGTCAGCCTTCTCACATATCACCGGGACGCGATCGGGATATTTGGCGCGGATGCGTTCTGCTTCCGACTTCCTCTTCTCTGTGCATTAGAGAAAAGGTCAAACCCGTTAGTGCGGCAAGCAAGGAGGAAGCAAAGTCAAACTATGCGATCGTTGGGTTGCGAAGGCCCGAGAAGATTCTCGAACCATGGCGGACATATGAACGTCAGTGCCTTCACACTGCATCGAAGAGGCTGATAAGATAGGCAGGGCAAAAAGATGCCAGCCCAACGCGTTCCCCATTGTGCCAGAGCTTCTTCCTTTGCACACGCCCGCCAGCCTCAGCGCATGGCGCACGACATGATTCTCACCAAGCGGGTGCTCCTCCTTGAAAGGTTTACTCATGTTCGCTACAACCGATTGATCCAAACGCGTCGAATTATGCGGTTAGAGGATGTGGTCAGCACGGGGAGACTCCCTCTCGATTGCGCAGCCTTGGCAAATGGGTCGGCACCGTGGTCGATGCGGACAGAAGCCTCTTCCTTTGCTTTCCTTTCACTTCCTTTTGGAATTATGATGCCATCAATCAACTCTCGACTCTCGTGTGTCGCCCTCATCGCGCGTGACGGTGACGCGCGAGACGTGATTGATCCAGACGTGCACGAAAAACTACTATTCCTACGTGGAATCTTAGAAATTCTCGAGAATGAAAGAAGAGCACACAAGAGCCCGAGCGAAGCTGAGAGGTTCAAGCTGTGGTTCAAGCAGGACATAAAAGATATGAATTTGGTACGAAACGGCGTGATCAATCACGGATTTGATTGACGCCATAGCTGTAGGTATGTACGTAGAGGTCGTAACCAAAACGTGTGCAGATCACAGGATCAAAATACGTCACGTTTGTTCCTACCAGGAAAAAGAGCACAGATGATCCGGTCAAACTATTCCATTTCAAGTTCCGAGTCCAAAGGCCTCAAAGTGATGTCTTCATTCACTGGGACTATCACTGTAAATGATTGCCCTCTTCACAGATCAGGGGAGTGAGCGAGGGGGTGTGTGGTTGAAGGAAGATTTTTCTTATGGTGCTAGCATTTGCTCAGTTTTAGGTGGGTGTGGACTTCCTCCTGAAGTGTCATACATCTGCTCAAACACTTAGCAATAGCCCAACGTACTGTTGATCTCTCCGCTCAGATTTCCAAAGTTGCGCCTCACTGATTAATACAGTGATAATTTCACATCAGTGAGTCGATCAAAGGGTACATTGTGGCCGGAACTCGTCCCTACAAACCAAGCATCAATCCCAGTATTCACTGCACACATCTCAATGCCCAGCAACTGCTAATGCCTGCAGCTTGCAGCCAATCCCAAGAAATTAATACTCCGCCAACCGTCAACACAATAGAACAAAAACTAGGTACCCAAACATCACAGGTTGAATCTCCACTCCCACTTTTTCCTCTCCATTTACATCCCCGTTCATATTCCAGCCATCAATCGTTGAAGTAAGGATTGTTGCTTGAGTTTGAGTAGTCGTCTGAATCGTCATCATAAGCATCAGCGTTTTGAGGTGCTTGGGCCCCATTTCCCCCTCCCTGTTTCGCTTGTCCTCGCGAAACGTACGTGCTAGAACACCGAACAATGGCCCTCCCCACAGAGCCGATCCAATCATCTTTCGCCTTTTCATCATCTTCACCATAACAATTTTGCATAGGACCCAAATGACATGGTTTAGTAAAGACAGGTAGAGACATACTCGCTTATGGCCGACATAAAATGCAACTGAATAGTATCTCACCTGCATAAAGAAGATACGTGGTCTCTGGCGTGCTAATTTCGAAGCTGTGTTTTTTGTGCGATTTGAGATCGGCCGATTTCACCGTCGTGCATCGAGAAAGATCGATCATGCCGTGGGGCGCCTCGTACGGAGTTTTCGCGAAGAATAACCGAGATCCCTTGAGTATGAAGAACCGTCTCCGCCAATCCTGTCGATAAGAGACGGATGCATATCATGGAACAAATCGACAAAATAGGTGCCGGCAAATAAAATGAGGTTCAGCGTATCCATGACACGTGCAATACATAGAACCCCCGCTGACAGGAGGAGGACCCGGTCAAGAGTGATCCCGTTACTTACTCGAAGCCACATGGACTGCTTAGTGAGGTAGCCCTCGAACTCGCTGTTGGAGGTATCGTATGCGATGCCCGTGGTCGGGTCGATGAACGGCGGGCGAGTCAGTCTACCGGTAGCCATGGTCAACTATTGTCGAGACGCTTCTTCGGGGAGGGGAGTGGACGGGGGGCAGGGAGCTGCGCGGGTGCCGCTGTTCGGAGGGGTGGAAGGTGTTATGGCCGGCGCGGCTTGCATCTTGCATCACGCTTGCATCTGGTCATTGTGTCTCGATTTTCGTGTTGGTGGTATCGTACTTTTCCTTCCCGCCAAAAACATCTCAATTGAGTGTTCGGAGATCTACGAAGGAATAAGTACGGTATAAATACGCGAACCCTAAAAGCAGAGCACGAGCACGAGAGCCGAGAGGCACGAGCAGCGCCTCCGCCGACGATGACGAAGAGACCAGAGTGTGGACCAGAGGCGACGCAACGAACGCTTTCGAGAACGCCGCCATATGAATGTATGTAGAATCGACGGTGAGAGATTTCCACACGTCTCCCGTATGCATGTCTCACATGTTTCTACCGTGTGCATGCCCTGACATCGCTCGAACCGCATGTCGGTAGGTCCTCGCGCGGTCCTCACGGCACTCATAATTTGCCAAACAACCGAACAGAATCTAGAATGAGCTTACGAAACCTCAACTCTCCGCCCCTCGTGGCCATGGCCGGCGCCACCCTGTCCATCGGCCTTCCGATGCTCGACGCCGCGCTCTCGTCGACGTCGGCGTCCCTCTCGCTCCTGAAGGCGCTCAATGCTGCAGCGTTCGCGACGAACGTCGTGGCCGTGTCGATCCCGGGACGGCTCGACGGTCCCCAGGACGACGAGATGCGATCCGGAAACCTCAACCCGACGAAGCCCAACGCCGCTCGGAGCGTCGGCAAGGAGGATAGCCCGCTCGTCGAGAAGGATCAGGGGTCGCCCTCGTCCTCGGCGTACTCCCTCAATCGGAGCAGGACCCTCGTCAACCCCTCCGGCTGGGCGTTCGCGATCTGGGGACCGATATACCTCGGCGAGGCGGCATTCGTCGCGGCCCAGTTCCTCGCGCCCGACGCCGCCGCGTCGGCCCTGCTGCCGGGCATCACGGCGCCGTTCGTGGCCGCGAACCTCTTCCAATCGCTCTGGTGCGCGTCGTTCCGCCCCTCGTACGGCGAGGGATGGAAGAAGTACGTCAGCGCGGCCATGCTGGGAGGCACCGCCTACAGCCTATCCCTGGTACACGCCGCCGGCGCCGCGGCGGCCTCGGACCCCACGGTGCTGTCCCACCTCCTTCTACCGCTGACCATGCACTTCGGCTGGACCTCCGCAGCCACGCTGGTAAATCTCAATGGGTCGCTGGCGTCGGACGAGTCCGCGTCGCCCACCTCGCTCATCGCGCTGGGCAACTCGTCGGCCCTGGCCGCGACCGCCCTTGGAGTGGAGCTCACCATCTCTCGATCGGCGCCTGCGTACGGGCTGACGCTCGCGTGGGCCCTGGCGGCCTGCGCGGACGGCATGGGCAAGCGCATCCCGTCGAAGTCCGCGGTGGAAGAGGAGAAGCTGGCCAATGCCGCGGATGTGCAAAAGAAGCTGCTCTGGGCTGGGTCATTTGCGAGTGCAATTGCTGCAGCTTACGCTGGCTTCCTGTAGGAACAGCTGCAGGGCAGGTATGGTAGATGTTTTTGTCATCTCACCCGCCACGCAATAGAGGTATGGTATGGTACATTTTGAGTCCTTACTTCATCGGAGGTTTTGGGCGCCATGAACGAAAGTAAGACGATAAGATAATCAGTATCTACAATCCATGAATACTGGTCCGAGTCATTCTTCGTAGCAGAGCTCAGTACGTAGTGCCTTGTTTTGCTAGAGTGAATTGAAAGAGTGTGTAAGTTGACTCGTTTGGCAGCACTGCCGAAATCAACGTCTGATGAAAAGTGCCACCTGTCACCTACATACCTACGGACCCAAATCTTTCCGGATGTGGTTCAGTTGATCTGTGGCCTCGAACGATCTTCAAAGCTATGCGATGTGCTGGTACCGTTGTGTGCGAGCGTAATTGGAATATTACACCTAAAGCGGTACCTAGTATCCAGCACGAGACAGATAGATGGTAACATTCCTCATTCAACAGCCATAGTATTGTCAATGTGAATCTAGTATGCGGCATTGATTTACTTTTTAATACAGTTCATCCATCCTTTCGAGACGCTCCTAATACTGACGAATGGCCCTTGCGATGCTTAGGCACCAATAGCCATACCACCGTCGACGTTGAAGCAGTGTCCAGTGATGTATGCGGCAGCGGGATCGATGGCGAGAAACCTCGTCATTCCAGCAACCTCTTCCGGCTCTCCCATACGTGCCAGGGGAATCTTACTGATGACCGCATCCTTCACAGCGTCGGGCAGAGCGTCCGTCATATCGGTCCGGATGTATCCGGGGCACACGCAGTTGACAGTAACTCCACGGCTAGGGAACTCCCTGGCGTTGGACATGGTGAGTCCGATAACGCCTCCCTTCGCCGCCGCGTAGTTGGCCTGACCCTCGTTACCCATCTGTCCAACGACCGACGAGATGTTGATGATGCGGCCGGCTCCCTGCTTCATCTTCTTCTTAGCAGCCAATTTGAAGAACTCCTGCGTGGTGTAGAAGACTCCCGTCAGGTTGATGTCGATCACATCCTGCCACTGCTTAGGCTTCATCCGCATGAGAAGTCCATCCTGGGTGATTCCAGCGTTGTTCACCAAAACGTCACACGAGCCGTACGTGTCGACAATCTCCTTGAACATGGCCTGGATATCGGCCTGGTCAGAGCCTGAGACACAGGTTCATTGTTGTCGTGTGAATCGAACACCATTAGTAAGAATGTGAGGGGTGCCTGATGTTTCCACCGAGCTCATCACGGCGTTCAACAAAAGGTAGCTGTAGGTCGTACTCAATGGGGAGACGACAGCGATACTCACAGTTAGCCTGAATGGCAATGGCATCACCACCGGCAGCCTTGACAGCCTCAACGACGCTCTCGGCCGCATCCTTGCTGCCGGCGTAGTTCACCACGACCTTCTGCCCGGCCTTTCCGAGCTCGAGCGCGATGGCCGCCCCGAGTCCGCGCGAGGCTCCGGTCACGAGGCACACCTTGGCGTCGTCGGCGACCATGCGAAGCTGGGTAGAGGCGACGCCACGGGGAGTGACGACGTTGAGGGGGGTGGCGGGGGCGAAGGCCGAGGCGGTGGAGGCCAGGGCGCCGAGGAGGAGGGCGGACAGCTTCATGGTTGGGACGGTAGGTATTGATTTCAGCAGGACGAGTTTGCAAATAGTGAGGATCATTGGTGTAGTTTCTCTCCGTTTCATCTTCGACGTGCAACGGGCGACGAGGGGGGGCGATCGAACAAAGAAACACGCACTTTTTGCGCGTCTCCTCGCTCCCCTCGTGACATCGATGACGTGGAAACTCCGTGAAGTCCTGTAGAGAGGACACTTTGTGCCCTGTCATGTCCGGCAAAGGGCCGCCCATTGGCCTCCCTCGCCCTGTGCGTGGCCCTGCTCTACGGGGAGGGCAGGGGAGGGGCACACTAGCAGTACTCACTAAAGATATATTACTACCGTGCCCCTTTCAACTGTCGTTGACTTCCGTAAGACTTCCATAGCACTTTTGAAAGAGTTCTAAACGAATGAACATAGGAATCAGTACGTAATGTCCTTGCGCGGACATGCGCGAAGGACGAGTTCGTCCGCGTATGTAGAACCATACCGGACCGAAGTGCTTTGAAACTGCTATGGAAGTACTATGAAACTTATCGCGACAATTGAAATGACCACGGTAGTAGATGTGCATACCATACAAAAAAAGAAGATCTGTGCAGCTCTGTGAGAGTACTGCTAGTGTAAGTAGGGCGGCCAGACCGACAGTTAGTCAGCCATCAGCCATCACCTTTTGCATCACCAATCACTTTTACTCTCTTTTACTGCACCAATCACCAACCGCTGCACCAACGAACGCACCCACAGAATTGATCCACACAATCCACAGAACATTTTCGGGCGAAGGCCATGGCGGCATGCATGCATGCAGTGGCGACGGCGGCGGTTCAACCATAAAATCCCGGCGGCTCCCACCCAACACCCAATCCACCTGGAAATATGCGCGCTATCCACCCCCTAATATCGATGATATCCCTGATGTCGGCGGCCGAGGTCGATGCTTTCTCCTCGTCGTCGTCCTCGTCGTTTTCTCCTTCATGCCGCCCGCCTCTGAATCCGCCGACGCGAACGCTCGCCAGCCCCGCACGGGCGAGGACGTGCGTGAAGTCGATGGTGTCCGACGAAGAGGCCGAGATGCTCCTCGCCGACTTCTACGACGACGAGGCTGACCTGCTG
>JALLBE010000808.1:0-13398 GCA_036939795.1 Thalassiosira mediterranea
GGATACCCAGGTATCCATTTTCAGGGAAGAAGGGTCCCAGTACCAGGATATGTACATAGGAACTCGTAAACAATAAGCAACAGCCTGCGGCTCCTGCAGGCACTCTTCCACTGCATGCACCCTCCTGCCTGAACCTGCCACACCATGCACAACCAATGGTATCACCCTGTGCCACCCTAGCCTCGACTCCATAGGTGTGTGAGGGTGAGGGGTCAAGCAATGTGCTTGCGAGATCGAGCAACGTTGCTCGCGGCGATTGGGAAAATTTGGATTTTTTGGGGGTGTTTTGGGCCGAAGGCGATCAGCTTGCGTGATTTTGACTTCTGGCAAGCAAGCCAGGCAATTATTGACAACACCGACAAGTGGGCGGAAGATGGCGCCAATGACACAAGTATGGGTGCCAAAGATGGACGCGATCAACAATGTCAACAAAGACGCCGGATGATCAACGACAAGGACGGACGCGGTTTGATCGACGGTGGGGATGGGCGTGATATAGCATCTTCGCAAATTGAATAGGAAGTGCTCCACCTCTGGGTGGAAGCAGAAAGACAACACGGGGACAGCACCATCCTAGCCTCGATTCACGTGGAGGCAGAGCTGAAGAAGCAAAGGCGTTGGACGACGACGATGATGGTCGGCGGTGAGGACGGGGCAGCTGACGGAGCCTCTGCTCCAACTCTGGATGGAAGCAGAAAGACAACACAGAGACGAGCACCATCCTAGCGTCAATGAGCTCGGAGGTCATTGATGACATGATTATTTCTTGCCTGCGGTCCACAAGTCCAAATCACCTTGCAATATTAATCTTCCACGAAGCTTGCCAATGATATGACGCCGTGACTTTTGTGCCTTTCTTTGTACTTATTCCTATGTATTTCTGACCTATCTCCCTGAAACGAGGTACGTACCCACATTTGTACCAGGGCTACGTGTTTCTACGTGGGCACCTGCCTAAAATGAAATTGTTGAGGATACCCAGGTTTCCTTTTTCAGGGAAGGCCAACTTCGTGGGTCCTGCTGTGATGCAAGTCTACCGTCCCGCACGTCCGTTCTCGCCACCACAGGCCACCGCCACCATTGATTTGTTGGCGATGATTGTGATGGCCAGCACGGTTGATGGAGCGGGCCGGCCCGCCGCTACAATATCGACAAGAAGCGGAGCAGCGGCGCGCGAGAGGAGCATGATGCGTTGGCGGTTGCGGATAATACATAGATGGGCGGCGGCATGGTTGGCTGGAATGGACCTCTGAATGGACCGGGCGGACCTCCCCGCCCAGCGCCCAGCCTCAAAGTAGAAGCGCACCAAATACATCACAGTCGCCAATCATGCGGCTACCATCATTTTGGCTCTTCCTTTTATTGTGATCTGGTTCGACCCATCAAAACCACACAAGGCGTTGTGAGGCAAAGCCAATCATCTGCTCCTGTCACACAGACTACGAGACCACAATCAACAACACTGGACTCATGACGAGAAGCAAGCGTTTCACGATGCCTCAGATGTTGTAGGTTGCATCATGAGAAGATAGCCATAAACGAGATCCTCATCGTCCGTCAGGCATCATATTCATGCGCCTCAAGCCTCTGATCTAGCGAATTGATAGGGCGGAAAAGATGGGATGCCACATGTTGTGTTTCTCTACTTCGTTCTACTTTTCAACCTTAGGTATGTATGAAACCCCCGGGCAGTCCAAGGTGAGACAATCGTGGCATGGCCCATTTGCTATTCGCACGTACCTTATGTTCGGATTTGAATGACAACGAATGCTGCTGGGATGATTAGAAACTCAAAAATACAAAGGATCGATAGGACTGACTTTTCCGTGATGATTGTATTATTTCATCTTTATTATGACCAGCTCGCCCATGTTGTCGACATGTAGTGTAATTGGGCCATCAGCACATATATACGTTCTATAGCTAATGACAACTCATAATTGCTTCCTCTGCTATGTCTCAGGAACGCATTGTGATTTGGCAGGGACTATCACAGTCTATCACCACATCACAACACAAAGCATATGCACGTTGCTAAGTGCCTCGCTCTCAGGATGAGTCACAAGGTGAGAGAGGAACTGTCCAATTGCTAATGGGATTTGCACAACACAGATTTGCACCACCGCAATCTCCGCTGGGATGATTAGAAACTCAAAAATACAAAGGATCGATAGGACTGATTTTTCTGTGACGATCGTATTATTTATCAATTGATTATGACCAGATTGACATGTGGATATGCACATTTGTTTGCTCTGTTTGTTGGTGCTGGCTCAATCACCTTTGTATTTTCCATCGCTCACAACTGCCTCCTTCATTATCTAGCACAGGAGGAGCCTATCTGATAATGGAATCACATCTGATCATGGAATCACTTGATATGACGTCGACAGGAAAAAAGACAGAGGTGCACTCAGTGATGCATAGCCAGGAAGAGCGCTCAGTGTTCTTTCTCACCACCGTTTAGTCGTATGGCTGGAGAGCAAAACATGCAATATTTCGAGGAACTGATGACTGGAAGTCTGGTGTATTCTTATACCATCTATCAAAGCACATGTGTAGTGATGAGGTTATAAGATAGTTTGCTTTATTTGACCGTAGAGGGAACACAGCCAATGTGTCACACTCAAAGCAGATATTCTCTTCAACAGTTTCAAGGCACCTCTCCAATGAACAAGGGAAAACGAGATTTGTCTGTCTCCATGGCCACCTCAATGGTAGGATACTCAATGATGGTTGTTCCCTTCAGACATTCCGCCAGTGTTGCAGTTGGATCAAGATGGATATATCGAGGAGCTGCCGAGGAACATGGCAAGCGCTTCATCAACACCACCAGTGAGCTTCTTGGTGCAGCTGCAAATGTCCGCAGGCGTGTTCTCACCGCCGAGTTACCAGGAAGGACATCAAGGAATTTACCCAATTCCTCTGACAACGTAGAAGACTCGACGACATCACACTCCACTCTGAGAAGATTAGGAGATGATCCTGCAGTCTCTGTTAAAGAGCCTGCACCACCACTCCCATTTGGAACGTCTTTGGGCTGATGAAAAAGCAGCTCAACTTTCCATGATATGATATCCTTCTTCTTGATAAATTTTGTTGTATTTGATCTGCGTCTTTCCATACCATTGGGCATCCGCAACAAATTCACACCCTTTAGCTCTGCCTGCCTAACAAGTTGATCGACCTTTCCCTTTTTTGGTGAGTTTGGTGATAGGGTAGGTTTGTTTCCTAATAACCCCCCTATCACATCATTACTCTGATGATGATTTTGCTGTTCATCTGGCTTCATGTCAATGTCATCCACCCCGTGAGCAAGAACCTCCACTGCGCTTTTCCCTTCCTTTGCTTTCAAGAGTGGATGAGCTGGCGCCTTGGTAGATATTGATCCAAGTTCCACTTTGGTAGAAGGCAACCGTCTGTCGTCGACCCTCGCTCGCTTCAAAGATCCTCCAGAAACACCGGCAGCTGACGCCGTTGCATCGCCAGCAACTATGCCCTGATACAGGCGCTTCGACTTCTCTGAAACCTTTAGCACGTCTTCTAGGAAATGGTAATCCGACGCCAACCGTGAGTCGGTGAAACCTTTCAGCGAGCAAAATTCTGTGCGGTCACGTTTCCCATCACAGGGCACTCCGTTTTTGTCCTTGACTCTTTCTTTGTGGTCGCGGCAGCATTTGAGCGAGCAAGTGCTCGTGTGACAGCGAGGGCATTGGTAAATGGCCACGTTCTCGTGGCAGATTGCGCAGGAGGGGAGAGATCCTGCGTTCGAACTGCCGTTAGACATCTGGACGTTGGATGTCATCGACTCGCTCCTTGCGCGAGGAGCGGGAGCGAAGGCACCAGTCCACTCCTGGCGACTACGCGACGGAAGGACGGACGGCAGGTTGATTGTGCCTGATGATTTACGTTTGAGCAACGCCTAGTAGAGCGGGTGTAATCTCGACATTCACATGAATTGAGTATGCAGCGGATCCATCGTCGGGAGATTTCCACAAAGCCAATCAAAACCTGCCGCGGCGCTGCAGCTGGCCCGCAGCTGGCCCGCAGCCTCCCGCAGCCCGCAGCTGTAGCCTGCTGTAACGTAGCCGACGGTGTCGCGTGTCGCCGTCGGTGGTAGGTAGGTGGTATGGTAGGTACCGTGAGGCAAGCAACGCGCGCTGCGCGCTCTAGTGGATGGCGTAGTGATGGCATGAAGGTGATGGCCATGGCGGGAAATTCTACACAAGATCATGCGTAGGATTTAGTATTACTGCTGTGACCTGATGTGTCGGAGTTCGCATTCGGGCGGAGCGCGCTGCTCTCGCTACTCGCTCTGGTCTCAACTCGAAACTCTCGGCACTCGTACCGCCGCCCGCTCTCACTCTCTCTCTAGAGAGAGAGAGCTGGCGTTGCCGCATGGCACGCGCGCAAGAGCGGTGCCGCCGCCACCACGACGAGATGGAGAGCAAGTTCAAGTAGATGCGCGGGGGATCTGAGAGAGGTGCTATGTTCTAAGGTGGTCTCGTAGATCGTACCTACCTACGAAGTACACGATATTGATCATCATTTCTTCGATGATTCCTGTTTGAATAAGATGCGAACAGGCGCCCTTGACTCGTCCAGGACAGTACTACGAGAACTCTAGAAAAGTAATCATCGATGCCTCATTTCTCAAAGCAAATGCATCGATACATCCTCACTATAACATTGTTGGTATTAGTGCAGCTACATCGTTGTCACTGCTTCCGTCTATCCATCTTCAATCCTACACGAAGGCCTGCATACAAAAGTTACCCTCCTCGCCCGATGTCAACTCAGCTATCATACGATGTTCGCAGACGAGTAGACTTCTCTGGACTCACAGATTCTTTCGTTTCATCTTTGGCCGACGATCTCAATTTGGATGCAGGCACTACTCGTGTACCAACAGTGGAATCGAAGGTAGAAGACGAAGTTCCAGCTGATACACGCTTGCTGCTTGAAAGGTTCGTTGAAAGTCATCCCGAAGCAGAGAAGCAAGTGGCACATCTAATCTTGAAACATTTGGGTATTAGTAAAACAACCTTTTTGGGGTCAAGGGGCACCAGAGGTATTGAAAACAACTTCTTGCCGTCTTCCAGTGACGACCTCCAAGGAATCTTGTCGAAACCATTCCCACTAAGGCACGGCGATGATACTGACATATTACCATCGCTCTCTCCGATAACAAACGGTACATTTCGCAGCGAGCATCTCCTCCCTTTTATACACAGTAGATACTACCCAACGGCCGACCTCTTTCGACTTCGAGGTGATGATGCGGCATTTGGAGTAGATGAAGGATGTGTTGATAGAGTTATTTTGGGGAATGGCCCACGGCGAGTGCTGGTTCTTGTAGGTATCCATGGTAACGAGCCATGTGGAGTACACGCCGTGAAGACGATTCTGAAGAGAAGATCTCTCTTTTCTGGACACGCAGATGTTTGCGCCGATGATTTGTCGTTGGACGAGAACTGGGACCAGCCCTTAGATGAATTGTTTGAAAGGTTGACGATCGAATTCCTGTTGGGCAACCCGGTTGCACTGGAACAAAATACCAGATTTCTGGCGAAGAATCTCAACAGGTTGTTTGATACTCACCTGTTGTGTGATGACGACAGTGCTGAAGAAGAAGGCTACCGGTACGAGCTGCATAGGGCTCGCTTGATTGCAGAGAGCATACGGGATGCAGAGTTCGTACTCGACATTCATTCCTGCTCCGCCGATGTTGGATCCTTTGCTCTGCCATCGTCAATGGACCTCAGCGAGGAGCTGGCAGAGCTCCTTCCAGTGAAATATGTTGTCGAGAGTTTAGTCCATGCATGTCTGGACGGCGGCACAACGCTGGACTGCGCCATGCTTCACGGCGTGCCAGGCGTTTGTGTCGAGTGTGGACAACACTCACACCCCGATGTGGAGGCTCGTGCCATCTCGGTCATCTCCTCATTCCTCTCTATGCAGGGGATGGCTGACGAAGTATCATCGTCCGTGGCAACCAGTACAGAGCAATCAAAGAAACCTACAACCATGAGATGTGAGTATGCAGAGAGGGTAGGGCACGGATTCGAGTGGCTAAATCAGTTCCCAGGTGCGTTCAGTCATTCGTTGTCTTGACTTCATACTCAGCACAAACCAGATACCCACTCGTAACTCATTTAGAATTTCACTTTGTAGAGGAAGGCACTCCTATATTTCGCGATGCTGCCCGGGGTGACGTCCGTTGCCCAATTGCTGGTGGGGCTTACATAGTCATGCCTTCGGCTTCGCCTGTCATCGGAGAAGAGTCCTTATTTTGGGCATCTGCAAAGCACACATAGGTACTAGCTAGCGTTGTATATTTATAGTACCATAGGCCAGCATTAGAAGATGATGCACCCATCTGTCCATTGAAATTGCACATCATCGCTTTCGTCACCAGGGCCACTTCGTCCCCAAGTCCATGGCTGGAATAATGACATCGTCTGCTCCGCAGTGGATCTCGCATCAGACAAATGAGCGTCCAGCACACCGCCGAGCCAAGAATCCTTTGCGACGTTCCCCAACGTCTTTTTGCCCATGAGTAAGTCGGCATTGCCTCTGGGAGGCTTCACGACGACTACCTCGCCAGGCTGGGTAAGATGCACCCTAAAATTGCGTAGTATAGTCGCTACGGTCATCTCCACCAGCTTTTCCACGAGAGGAGCCACGATTTCGTATGGCCGAATTTGCACCTGCCACTCTATCACAAGACCCGAATCAGGGTTAGAGAGGAACTGGACGTGACCGACGTGGGTGTGCACCAAGAATGGAAAAGTCAGCAACCCCGGATCTCTCAGGATATAGGTAAACTCTGCCATCCCATCAGATGTCGCAGTATCAATGACGCTCTCAGTTATCAATGGAGGCACCCGCAGTAGGTTCTGACGAGACTTACCGCCTCCCTCGTCCAAGACATCACCATACGGTATGGGAGGCGGAAGCGGTAGTCCCCCGCCCTCGGCGAAAATAAAGTCAAGACATGCCGCCCGCGCCGCCTCAGGATCTACAGCGACACCCTCGGGGTCGCGATCGATGGTGGTCCTGGCCGCGAACAGCCGAGGAGTGGAAACTGCCTCTCGGACGGTGGTCGCGGCCGTCCCCACAGTCCATTTTGTCACGGCCTCGTAGATGGAATGCAAGCGCGTGGTAGCAAAAGTGACGTTCCACGTCATGGCGCAGTCTGCATCTGTGGCGTCGAATGTCACCACAGCAGAATGAGAATCGGGCACCAGATCTGCAAAGAACGGCCCGTTCTCCGTCACTTCGTACTGAATGCTGACGCTCTCTGAACCTTCATCGAAACGCTCCAACTTTTCCTTCATGAAAATGGGTAGGATGGTCCTCTCAAGGACACTACTGCCAACTTGATTACTGGATGGTTGATCGTCGCCGCCATCGTTTTCCATGGCAGGTCCATTGGTTCCTTTCACCTGATCGGACATAATGTATATCGGAAGTCCACCACCTTTCTCCCAGTGGTATTTGATCCAGGCGTCCCTCGCCTCCCGGGGAGACACGCCGGGTAGGGAGCGCCGGATGGACACCGAGACGACACCGTCGTCACCGGACTCGTTCGATTCGCCGTACGCGCGTAGGCTCGGTCGTCTGCCACCGCTGTGGGCACGATGCGAGGCTGGAACGAACGCGTGGCATGACCGGACGACTGAGAGCGTACCAGAAGGCTCTACGATCGCAGCTGCCCCGAGGAGGATCGCCCTCGTTTTTGAAAGAACGGTTAGAGGAGACATCAGCGAGACCATTGCAGCGAGAGGTGCAAAGGAGTCAGGAGACAGTGTATGTATGTATCGACGGGGTCGTCGTGATAATGGCGATTTGTTGTGATGGGACGGGATCTCAGGCAGCTCGGGGCAGCTCGAGCGAGGCAGGGTGGAGAACACGAGACACCCCGGCAGGATCGGGCTCGTCGTCGGCGCCAGTCGAAGTCGGTCGGATTCGGTGTTCGGCCGCTGCGCCTTGTGGGATTGACTTTGGGATAGAGGTGTGCAGGTAAGCGCTCCGAGTTTGGCGGCGCAGCGAGGTGGGACGTTGTTCTAGAGCCCTGCAGTGACAAATGCACATGCACACGTACGAGGCGGATCGTCAGCGGCAGCGGGCAGCGGCGGCCACTGCATGCACGCCATCCACAGCGTGACCACAGGTTCGTTGGCTCCTTCTTTATGTCACAAAGATATGATGAGATCATACTATTCCCACGTTGAAGAATGTACGTTCCACCTGGGTACTCTAACTAACTCTAGGTACACGCCCGCCCGGTGCCCGTGCCCCGTGCTCCGTCAATCATCCGTCGCCATGATCGTCGACAACCTCCTTGATTGTAGCTTCGGCTTCGAAGCACTAAATCAAGTGATCGAAATGAGGGTGGCACAGCAAACCGCCATGCTCTCCTAGAGTTCAACCCAACATACAACAGTGTCCTGAACGAAGGCCGAACCTGGCCATTGTGTCGTAGGACATAACCTCAACATGACAGCGCTGAAATCATGCCTCGTCGTCTTGGCGATATCTTTGTTCTGGCAGTGGCGCAATCGATGTCCACCTCGACCTACGAATCCTCTCGTTGCCAAAGTTAGTGACAGCTTCCATGCATTCTTATCGCAAGACGACTCACTTGTGATTCAGAGGAGAGGGTTACTCAATTGGGACGCCGACACTTTCGTTTGGAATTACTTTGCTGAGAAGTTCGGAAGTAATCCCAACACACCGTACATGTACAACCTTTTGCCGTTAGGAGGACTTCTGCCCAGCCCAATGTGGAGGCTGAATCATGGAGACTCCGTGGTTTTGATATTCCATCGGCCTCCATCAGTGGAGTACTTCTCCTTCACGACCTTTTGCTTGGGCTCGTATAGGAGGGGATTTGTCTTCTCCAGCTTGGGAGACGCTCTCAACTCTCACTCAGACATTATGATCGATAACAACAACCAACTGTTTGCATATGTGGTGGTGACAGAAAGATCTAGACGAACAATGGAGACGATACAACATGCTTTGGTTGAGAGTGGCATATCTGAAGCGGCAATACACGTTTCCGCAATCCCCAGTTCTGTTTCAGAGGAGTCGCTGGCATTTTATGAGGTAGTTCTAAGGCTCTTTCGATTCCACAACCAAACAGAAGGTGATATCTACTTGCGGTCGAACCAACCCGTCTTTTATATAAAAGGAACACCAATCTCAGAAGTATCTCCTGAATACAAACCAATAGCTGAGCCAAGGTACAAAGATCGACACCACCCAAACAATATCGATGAAGTCGAGATGTACAGCACTGTATTTCAGACTTATCAAAGAAATGCAATAGACAGTCTGAACCAAACATTTGATGCATCATCAATCCAACACATCAATTTTTCTCCGCTGTACATTCGGGGACTGCAATGCATTGACAATGTTGGGAGTCAATGTCTGGGCGACAGCCCGGATGCCGCATATTTTGGAACAAATATCTCGCCCGAAATCGAGGAAGTTGAACCATTGAGGTTACCTACTAATGATGAATTCCATCTCATCATAACAGTTGACCACAAGAAGGTCGGAACTTCAATTTACTCCAGCGTTGCTCTCCTCAGAACGCGGAGAAGTATACTCAACAAAACAAAACTGGATGTCCAGGGTTCATCGATTGGTGTACTGACAAATCATGAGTATCACCCTAGCAATGATGCTGGTATTGATGGGGCTCCATTCTTCTCCTGGATATTCACTCGCAATCCATACCACTGCAAACAGACACAGAGAATTGTAAATGGATGCACAGTCATAGACGAAGAAGAGGTTTCTCGAGACTCTTATTTTGCATATTGTGAACGTCTCTATTTGAACCCTCTGACTGGTACGGGCCCCAACTGGGATACCACAATCCCGGCAGAACTGTTTCACTTTCGAGATGTGAGGACTCGCCCTGTTAACCCACAAGAGCACAATCAGTTAAATGCTGCAATCTTTTCTCAGTTGCAATTGCCTTCATCGGATGAAGTGGAATTGAAATTATTCCACGGACGCGAACGGCTGAAATTTCTGCACATAGTCAAAACTGGAGGAGAATCCTTTGAAAGATACCTGTGGTCTTCGAATTTGGGCCCATACATGGATTATCCCAATTGTCGCCGATCGTCCCTGACAAACTTGACGGCATCATGGTCTGCCATTCCAAGCTCATCATGCTGGGCTGTTACCAGTGTTCTTGGAGTCCTATTGTGTGGGCTGAACTGTGAATGCTGTGCCAGGGACATATTCCAACCTGGAGGGTTTCATGGGACTTTGATACGGTCTCCGCGATCACACACACTCTCCCTATTTTCCCATGGCCATCAAGCTCACCACACCACCTGGAAACGCATGATATCTGACTTGCCTCTCTATGCTGCAGAGGGTTTTTTACGGACAGCTGAATTTCTGTGTGGCCATTCTGGCACCAATGGTATCTCAAATTGGAACGTTGCACTGGAAGATAGTCTCAAAAAGTCTCTATCATCATGGCCCCTTGGCGCTACAGAAAGGGAAGACGATGCTGTCCATGTCATCTCCCTTCGAAACACACAGTCACATTCTTTGACATGCGGGAAATCAGTGCACGGAAGTGTGGGGCAGCATTTTCGAGTATTGCCATCTGTTGATGCACTGGAACCAAATTTGGATGAAGCCCTGGCAACCCTATATCGCATGGAGTGGATCGGTATCACCGATCTGTTTCATCCTAGCCTTTGTTTGCTGCACTATCAAGCCACACAACATATCCCTATCAAGGACTGTGACTGCCGGCACCCACATCACCACTCCAACGATCCCACTACCAAACCTTTGGGTTATTGGGCGGAAACTCGCAGCAAGAAAAGGTCGATACATGAACTGTCACCTGATGTGATTGATTTGATTGACGCCCACACAACCATTGATTCTAAGATTTTTGCAGCAGCATTGCGGTTATTACTGAGTCGACTAAGAAAGCTGGAGGAGCTGACGGATGGATCTATTGGAGTGTATAGACTGGCAAAAACTGAGACGGGATACAGAGTACATTCCTGGTTTGTGGGCCAAATGATTTTATCTATGCTCTCTAATACTGTTGTATGTTACACACACATCTCTCTAGTGATGGTTTAGCATGTATTTGAGTCAAACGTGATTCAAATCAGGCGTAAATACCATACGTTCTCAGGCTTGGCAATGATTTAGCAGGCAAAGGAACTGGGCTTGGTGATGGGTTTTCACACCCTCATTTTCAGAGATTGCAGTATGGTACCAAGCGAGTCACCAATATGGAGAAACTGGATACTTCCTTTCAGTCCTGCATGACTTTCTTCTCTGGAACATATGAATAAAGTCATGCATGAGTCAACGTCTACCAGGGTTGACTCTTAGTTGCATCTGATTCATCATTTGCATCTGGACCGTCCTCCGGCCGCCCCTCTATTGCGTCCGTGCCAAGGAACGAGGAGGTGAAAACGATGCGACGAGGAGATCATTTTGGCAAAAGGAGCAGGATGCAAGCCATAGTTTTGCCGAGTCAGCAGAGATCAAGACCCCGTGTATCTTCTAACATGAAAAGCACTAAACGAGCTAAGACGAGTGCGACTAAGAATCTACCCAAGACGTCTACTTCCAAAGCTGAACAGACAATCGAAGATGCGATTGAGAACGCCACTTATGATTTATCGGAATTGAAGCGCATCAATCTAGAACTGAAGAAGCTTCAGAAGTCAGCAGAGGACAAGATAAAAGCTATCGAAGATAATGCGGAGAAGGTTGGGCTCAACTATCAGGGGAAAGATGCGCTTAAATGTGTGTGCGGCAACAAAATAGATCCCAATGGAGACTACATTGCATCAAAATGCTTGGGGTGTGACAAAAGTGTGGAAGGCAATGTTTGCACTGAATGCTTAAAGGTCTGCATGCACTGCGAAGAAGATGTTTGCGATAAATGCAGCTCTCAGTGCATATTTTGTCAAACGACAGTTTGCAGCGACAATGCCTATTGCAGTACCAGCTGTGACGGTTGCGATAAGACAGTCTGTATGGAGTGCATCGAAAATCTTCAGACTGCGGGCAATGGCTGCATGGATCTTTTGTGTGAGGTGTGCACCTTATATTGATGTAGATCAAGGATGGATATTCACCTTTCATGTGCCATCATCCTAGTTTGTGTTTGTAAAACGAATGAATGAGACCAAAATGACCTGATCTCCCCTCGCCAGGCAACCGATAATTGATAGCGACTGTATTATTATCTACAAGATGGAGTGGTAGTTGTAGTTCCTCCAGCAATGAATGTCTCCATGGCTAATGATTAGACAAGGATGGCGCTGTGAACTTTGAGCAGAAAATCTGCACCCACTGTACACAGACTATTTGGATGGCGAGATATCGCTGCGAAGAAACTTGGTGTATCAGATGTGCCAGAGATTAATGCAGATTGAGGTTGGGATACTTGGAGTTCCATGCGTCAGCATACTGCCTGGTATTGATACGACTGATGGATGATTGGTCTACATAGTGCGCGGTTTGTGAAAGAGAGTCTGCAAGGGCAGTGACGAGTGCAGTATCAGCTTTGAGCAATTTGAAGAGGCAGTATGTACACCTTGCACACAGACTACGTACTGCTAAGAAACAACTTCTTGGCGTAAGATGTGTGCCAGATGTTAATGTCGAACAAGGGTGTGATATTGGCAGTTCCATGGCCATCATGTTGCTACGCAGTCTTTGTGAATAGTATAATGCTTTGGGATGGACCAACATTTGATAGTGACTGTTTATTCGTCACCAAGCTGCGAATGTTATTTCTCTGACAATGCGCGAGCGCAAGACGAGGACTTGAGGATTGCACTGTGAAGGCCCACCGGTGATGGTTTACACATGTGTTGTAGTAGATGGCATCGTGTGATATTCATCTTTATGCACTCAAGTTCCGGTGTTTTGGCCTGAGGTTACATAATGGCAACGGCGATTACTTTCTCCGAAACCTTTCTCTCGCCAGCGATATTGCATACCTACCTTGTTTTCGGGCTAACTTTCACATGAAATCCCTCCAGAAGTAATAATAAATTATTACGGACCCTTGTGAGCCATCACGGTCCTGATGTAACATTGCATATCGTCCATCACCATCAGATGTCCAATGGTGCAATGAACTGTTCCGTCTTTTGACACGATCACAAATGATCGGCGGTGCAGCCCCCGCATCTCCACGCGGGTGTCCCGAGTCTCTCCCCTCTCACCATGCTCTCATTTCGCTTGCTCAAGCTGTCCCCTGGGGATTACAGCAACAGCGATGGCCATTGCAACAAAATGGGATCTGCACCGTGCTCCCTGATGTGGACCGTTTAGGGAAAGCAGGGAGGCAGCGAATGGTTGGGCGAACCAATC
>JALLBE010000809.1:0-13454 GCA_036939795.1 Thalassiosira mediterranea
TCCAACTAAAGTTGGGTATCCAGGTACATAGTACTTATGGGTATTGTAAAATATGAGTTAGTGTAGAGTGTAAATATATGGGCGGGTAGGTGTAAATATGGGAATTCTATCTATTACCCATACTATTGTACTTGATACTACCCGAAATCAGGAGCCCCGGCGAAGTTCGCGGAGCCCCGGCGAAGTTGGGGATACTCCCTTCGCTCTCCATAAAATGAAGTGATTATTGAGTCCCGTGAGGTCATGTCCGAAGGGACATTCGTGACTGATGGCACCAAGAGTGTGACGCACGAAGCAAAAAGTGAAGGCCAAGATGATGCCGCCGCTCCGGCCGCACAATCTTTTGATGGCGTCCGCCGATATGTAGACGATAGAGAGAGATAGAGAGGCACCATCATCTACTACCACCATACTCGATCGTCGGCAATGGCGCTGTCACGTAGCATCGCCGCGAAGGCGACCCTCGCCGTCCTCCTCCTCTCGACCATCGACGGCGGCATCACCTCGTCGAGCGCGTTCGTCGTCCCCAGCACCACCTCCGCCCCCCTCGTCGCCACCCCCTCTATCCCCTTCACCCGAACGTCGGCCCTCTTCGGCAAGAAGAAGAAGGGGAAGACGCCCGGCGCTAACCCCAACTACAAATCCACTAAACAGCCGAAACAGGAGAAGGCGTCGGTGAAGGAGGCACGGTTCGATGCGGCGACGAGGCAATTCATGTTCACCCTCGTGGGGCTGACGAAGACTTTGCCGGATAAGAGCAAGGATATATTGAAGAACATTAATCTGTCGTTCTATCCCGGGGCGAAGATTGGGGTGGTCGGACTCAATGGTAGCGGAAAGGTGAATGCACTCGTGATGACAATTTGCGTGCCTATCAACGACATATCTTTACCTGATGGCATTGTACGCATCTCACATCATTTCTGTGATTATTATCACCAACTCAGTCGACGCTTCTCAAAATCATGGCGGGGATCGAAACGGAATTCGACGGCATAGCCCGCCCACTTCCCGGCGCATCCATCGGGTACCTCCCCCAGGAGCCCGTCCTCGAATACGAAACCGTAAAGGAATGCATCGACGCCGCCGTGGCCTCCTCCCAGGCGGTGCTCGACGAATACAACGAACTGAGCATGAAGCTCGCCGATCCCGACATCGGCGACGAGGAGATGCAGAGCACGATGACGAAGTTGGAGGTGATCGGGGACAAAATTGAGGCGCAGGATTTGTGGGAGTTGGAACGGACGGTGGAGAGGGCGATGGATTCGTTGCGCGTGCCCCCGGGGGATGCGAAGACGGCCGTGTTGAGCGGAGGAGAGAAGAGGCGTGTCAGCCTTTGCCAGTTGTTGCTGGGCAGTCATGACATGTTGCTCTTGGACGAGGTAAGTCCCCATCATGTCACGTTCAAATGAAGAGCACGTGATGTGTCCTTGATGAGCACATGAACAATTCTCCTTCCACCCTCATGTATGTCTCTCCCAAAACCATAGCCCACCAACCATCTTGACGCCGAGAGTATTTCCTGGCTGGAACAATTCCTCGATCAATTCAAAGGAACCGTTGTCTGCATCACCCACGATCGTTACTTCCTCGAAAACGTCGCCCAGTGGATCCTCGAACTTGACCGCGGGCAGGGCATCCCCTTCGAGGGCAACTACTCCGAGTGGCTCGACGCGAAGAACAAACGTCTGGAGGGCGAAAAGAAGAGTCAGACCGCCGCCGCCAAGGCTGTCGCCGCCGAGCTGGAATGGGTCCGCAGCAATCCCAAGGCCAAGGGCAATAAGAGTAAGGCGCGTCTCAACAGGTACGAGGAGCTGCTGCTCGCCGCCGCCCCCACGGAGATGCGCACGGAGGGCCAGATTTACATTCCTCCCGGACCGAGGTTGGGTGATGTCGTGATTGATGTCAATGATGTCAAGAAGGCGTTCGGAGATCGCCTGTTATTTGAGGGGCTGGAGTTCAATTTGCCCAAAGCAGGTCAGTTGCAAGCAATGGATATTCTTTCATGTTTTGTTTCAGTAATGGAAGCTCTCATTGAAATCATTACTTGCACTGAATACCACCAGGAATTGTTGGAGTGATTGGGTAAGTTGTTGACGCACCGCTTCCTTCAATGTTTGTAATCTTAAACGGTCACTCATCATTTCATTCATCGACAGACCAAATGGTGCGGGAAAGAGGTAAGCAGGCCAGACTTGAATAATTATACTTGAAGTCATCATATGGAGAAGCACTCATCAAATTCTCTGCTTGGTGCATAGTACACTGATCAAAATGCTCATGGGAAAAGATGAGCCAGATGCCGGCACCATCAAAATTGGAGAGACTGTATCCATGGTGGGTGTTGGGCAAGAAAGGATGGATGAGCTTGACCCTGCCAAAACGGTCTTTGAGGAAATATCGGAGGGTAGGGATGAGATCGAACTCGGCGGGAACTATGTCAACAGCCGTGCGTATGTTTCTTGGTTCGGTTTCAAGAGTGCACAGCAGCAGCAGAAGGTTGCCAACCTGAGTGGTGGAGAGCGCAACCGTGTCCAACTTGCTAAGTTGCTCAAGTCTGGGGCCAATCTCATTATTTTGGATGAGCGTGAGTTCCTTATTGTCACTCCTGGCTCAGTAACATTTGACTTGTTGTTTATTCAAACTGAACTGTCTGACCTTTTTACTCTCTGCCTCAAGCCACCAATGACCTGGACGTGGAAACCCTAAGATCCTTGGAGGAGGCGTTGCTCAACTTTGCTGGGTGCGCCATGGTGGTGTCCCACGACCGCTATTTCCTTGATCGCATTGCCACACACATTTTGGCCTTCGAGGGCGACAGCAAATGCCATTACTTCGAAGGTAACTTTGCTGATTACGAGGAAAATAGGGTGGAAAGGCTTGGTGAAACGAGCACCAAGAGGATCAAGTATGCACCACTTGTTAATGCTTAAACATAACCGATGCCATTGCAAGTTGAAGCGAAGTTGAGTCCAATGAAAGGCACTATTTATCGCATCATCAACTTCTATGATCCAAAATGTGTGTTTGATCATCATAGGTCGAAGTGTCTGTTAGCAATCAGACATATCTTCGACCTTCATGCGAGAATGAAGTCTTGTGTTGGAAGCTCGTCAGAATAAGTGGTGCCCCCGTGCCAATAACATCCATGGCCTTTCCTCAATCATGAAAAGATTCCTGGTGCATGCCAACCAACATGAGATTTCGTTATGTCCACCACTTTCATCTCTAGAATATCTAACACAACTCGTCAATTTGCGTCAATTCAATCGTTATTGTACATGCTAATATGAAGAGGGCATTTCAAAGCTAGAAGCCGCAATATCACGTCACCTCTCTCATTGAACAAATTACTCCCCGTCGCTGTCGAAGGTAATCTTGACAGCCTTCTTCATTGGCATGCCACCCTTTGGTCCAAAGTTTCCGTACAACTTGTGCTCCTTCTTCTTGATGGTGCTCCCAAACTTCATCAGTGCCTCCGGCGGCTCCTGGCCCGCCTGCCTCATGACCTGCTGGAGCTCTCCAGCATGGCTTTTGTCCCCAGACTGGAAAAACGTGTAACTTATCCCACTCTTGCCAGCGCGACCCGTCCTCCCAATCCTGTGCACATAGTCCTCAATTGTAAGAGGGAAAGTGTAGTTAATCACCACCTCGACATCAGGAATGTCTAGTCCACGAGCAGCCACATCTGTTGCAACAAGAATTGGGCATTTTCCATCCTTGAATTCAGCCAAAGCCCGAGTCCGTGCGTCCTGAGTTTTGTCTCCATGGATGGAAGCACACGCGTAGCCCCAGCGGTTAACAGTGTTTTCCATCCGTGCAGCCTCTTTCTTGTAAAGGCAGAAGATCAGTATCCTATCATTCTTGCGCTTTCCTCCCGCGTACTTTGCCATCAATTGTCTGAGGCGCGCTTCGCGCTCCCGGTCCTCAATCACCTCAACCGTCTGAGACACTCGCTTATTGGCGGATAGGGAGTCATCAACTGCATCCTCGCCATTGCTTCCCACAATGCTCTCGAAGCCCACATAGATGCAGATGGGATCAACCATGAACTCCATCGCAAGCTGTTGAATGGCCGCTGGCCATGTGGCACTGAACATGGCAGTCTGACGAGTTTCCTTGCTAGGGCACTGGGAAATAATGAATCGCACGTCTTCCTCAAAGCCCATGTCCAGCATGCGATCTGCCTCATCTAAAACAAGGTGGCAGATCTTACCCAGGTCACATGACCCCTCGTTGATAAGGTCCTTAAGCCTTCCAGGGGTACACACAATGCAATCAACACCCTTGCGCAGGATATCCTTCTGTGCAGGCTTGGGAACTCCTCCATAGATGACTGTTGATGACAGACCGACCACACTGCCAAATTCCTCAAGAACTTTCTGTGATTGCATGGCCAATTCACGCGTAGGGGCGAGGACAAGCATGCGTGGAGAACGGCCACGCTTGCTGGATAGGGACTTATCCTTTGCCATAAGAGAGAGGGCCGGCATGGAGAACGCAAGTGTCTTACCTGCGATAATGGGGTTAGTTAGGCACGAATGAATGTTAGAGAAGCCCATGAATTGGCTAGCATACAAAAATGGCATCCCTTAGTCCCTCACCAGACCCGGTTTCTGCAATACCGACAACATCCTGATGGCGACCGCTGGAGTTTGAGCTGAGGAGAGCAGGCTGCGTAACCAGTGGACACAGAATGAAATTAGATTTGTCATGGAAATTGAGCAACGCGTCATTGAGTACACGAGGAAACTCACCCAACATTGGGCCTGGATTGGGCTTGGTTTCTGAAATCCGTTTGCATCAGTACAATGCTTGATCAAAGACCCATTAACCCTCTCAACACAGCCTGGCGAGTCAAACGTTTGGTAAGGGTAATACTTCTCATTGTCCTGGAGAACCTTCGATGCGGCCGCCCCCTCCTCCCCTTTGCGTGAATCCTTCAGAACAATTTTGTTCTGCTTGCGCCAATCCTTGATGGAGGTGGCATCACCAGATGCTGCTGCTGACTTCTCCTTCTTCTTCTCCTTCTTGGCTTTTTTCGCTGCCTTTTTGGATTTTTTGTCTTCCTCACCGCCACTGCCATCGTCTACGGATTTCCTCTTCTTGCTGCTGCCCCCCTTTCCAAGCGTCACAACCTTATCCTCAACAGTGAACACGTCGCTCTCCTCAATCCACTTGGCCAGCGTCTTCTTGCAGGACGGAACGTCATCGTCAGACTCGAACTTCTCGAGGAGGGACTTGGTCAAGCTTTTGATCTTCATCGACCCCGATTCCTGGCGCTTCAGCGCCTTCTTCGCGGCCTTGATGACCACCTTGCTGCTGCTAGTATCCGTGGAGGCTCCCATGATTGTACTCGTCGTAGAGGCTGAGGATGATCGCTCCGTAGGTGGATCGGCTGCGCTGCGGCGAAGAAGAAAAAATGAGAGCGCTGGGCGATGCACTACAGTGAATCCGGAGGGTGTGTTCTGTGAAAATTTTTGCTCTCCCTTCGCGTCGATCAATGGCTACAACCAAGCTACAACAGATCGACGCCGGCCAGACCGATACGAAGATTTCGGCGATATGGATTCCTCCATGATGTTTCAATGAAACCGCCACCGATTTTTTATGTCAGATTCGTGCGTCCCCCCCCCCGCCCCCGCCCAGCAAGAACGAAGGCGAGGGACTTCTCCTTCCCGGTCCGCTCGCAAAAATGACGACGAACCATGCTCATGCTCATGCCACCAGCCTTCCTCGTAGCTGTCGGATCTAGCATCATACCAACGAAACCGATCCACCACATCCGAGGTATTGCTCGTCCTATAATGAGCAAGCCCATTGCTAGGCCGCCGTCCACCACCTCGTTGGCGTCGACGGCAGCTTCGACGGGAACTTCTGAGGAGGCAGATGCCGGCAATGACAAACCTCGCATACTCTGCCTACACGGGAAGTTTCAATCGGGGTCGATCTTTTCCAACAAGATAGGCGGGGCCAGGCGTAAGCTATCCAGAGAATACGAACTGGACTTTCTCGACGGGCCGATATTGCTGGAACATGACGGTGTCGACGATCCCGCGCTGGCGCCACGCGGGTGGTGGCTCAGATCGGAGGCAGGAGAGCACACGTTGGTCAAAGAGGCATTTGATTACGTGATCGAAAAGGCGACATCGACGAAATACGACGGGATCATTGGATTTTCCCAAGGCGGGACACTGGCAACCGCGCTTGCATTGAGTGGAGCGCTGCCCGACGTGCAGGTGGTAGTCACTTCGGGCGCTCCCTACGTCGGCGAAGCATTCGAGTTGGCATCAGAGATATCAGGAACTTCTGGCGATGGGTTTAGAATACCAAAGTTACACATGGCAGGGGAGAGGGACGACATGGTGTCCGTAGATTCGACGCGACTGCTGTGCGAGAAGGGCGGAAACGGTGAACTGATCGTGCACGACCAGGGTCACCTCTTCCCCACCCGCGCGGCAAGGGTAAAAGAGATGCTCGACTTTTTGGGAGCGGCAATTTCGGAAACTAAGTAATTGGCTATGATCATTGCCTATCATTGCGCTCATGTCATCTTGATGTCGGCGTTTTCCAGTTGTACACAGACGTGACTGTGATCTGGCACTCCATCTTGAACTCGGTATTACCTTCAGACTCATAAGACAAACGTGGGACGGGATACATGACACATCAAGATAAGCAAAGTGGTCGTTACATTTTACGTAAATGTTTGGCTTTTATCACAGGATACAATTACTGTGTCACATTTCAAAGAGAGGGGAACAATTGTGACTTGCCTCTGATGTTACATAGCCAAAGTGATGATAGGTATTATCTGTCGATCCAATCGTTTAACTGTCAGAGACAATATCGCGCTGCGATGATCTAGACAGATATCATGGTCAACCTAGGTCCTCTCTCCATCAGCTCTTCTCGCCTCAACTGCTGTTATATACCACCTGTATATCACACTACCCATGTAGCATTCGTCAACTTTCCTTTCAGTTGCATGAGAACAGGCACGAGAAGAAGTTAGCTGTCAATACAATGATTGCCCTAACAATAGTTGTCATTAAATGCACAAGCAAGGCGGGGGATCACTCGGAGAGAAGATTAATGTTTCACCGGGAGCACTAGACCACACGGCTCATCCTACGATGCCACGCTAACAGCAACGAGGAATCACGGCCCAGAAGATATGCAGCGCAACTCCGCTGCATGCTTCCGATATGCAGCGTTCACAACCCTCGACATCCCTGTGCAAGTGTTGTTTTCGTCATAGTGATCCATCGCCTTTGTCCAGCCCCGAGGTCTGACAATGGCCAAGATACTCACCTTGGTACTGTGTCAAATAAAAAATTGAGAAGTGAGACCATAGCTCATACACATGCAACATGCTTGTGTGTGTCTCGTCCCTCCCTATCTTGCATCGACAGCGACCGACAGCGACCGTTCCCTTCAATTGGGCACTTTGGAGCTGACTTCCATCAGGGGGTGCAAAAACGCCTGAAACTCCAAGTTCCTCCCCTCAGGATCCTTCGCGAAGAATTGATAAATCCGATACCGTTCATTATGTCTAGGCCTCCCGTCGGCAATGTCCGCGAGCTTCTCGTACATCTCGTCGACCATCTCCCTCGAGGGGTACACGAAGGTGTACATGCCGTGCAAGTCCGGCTGGTCGTCCGAACCTTTCAGCTTGTGGAAACCGATTACCATGTTCCCGTGTTTCAGCACGGTGATGTCCGGCTGCTCCAGCCAGGGCGTCATGCCGATGCGATCGGAGTAGAATTGGACCGTTGATGCGCGATTCGCGGTCTTGAGGAAGACGAGCCCCCCCAGCATCTGGCCGACGGTCTCCTCGCTTTGGGATGATGAATCGTTCGACATTTTTGCCGTGGTTTCGGTTGTCGCCGGGATCGCGGCGATCGAGGTTGATGGGATGACTGCGAAAGAGTCAACGAACGCCGATGGTGACAGCAGCGATGACAAGCAGACCGCGACGTATCTGACCACCACACCGAAGGCGACACGCTGCCGCCCGATCATGTCATTACAATGCCTAAGACGTTAACAGCATAGAGCTGGGAAAGGTCTCATCGACAATGCTGCCCTCTCTCCGATCTCAACAACGGAGGTGCGGCGTCGGCGACAGCGTCCATCGGCATTGTGGAATGTATTCCGGCGGTTTTGGCTGGCCGGCCGTTGCTTGCCCGTTGCCCGTTGCCCGTTGCCAAAATTGCCATTGATTGCCAATGGATTTTTGGTGCAGAATAAGTAGTATTCTAATAATAGCAGTACACTTATGTACAAAGATTATTAGTTTATTAGATACATTATTAATAACACATACATTTATTTATTTTCACAACATTATATTTTTGCTTATTACTTTGACGTAGGATCCCTGAGATCCGTGCAATCAAGATCACTTCAAGAGAACCCAACCATGGCGCGGACCCTCACTCCGTCGACTCCACGACCTCTCCACCGCGGTGCGCAGGACCCAGTCGGCGATAGAGGAACGGCCGAGCCGACAGCCATGGGCACCAATCCTGATCGTCGGGTGCTGCCGGGTGCGTCCAAAAGTGGATTCTGAGTAGCCGGTAGCTGGACGACCGTGACGACCCGTGACTGAGGTTTGTTCAAAGGTGTCGTCTTCTGGCTGGTTTATCTCATTGCTTTCGTCTAAAGCGGCAGAGGACCGTCGCCGTGAGATCGAAACCATGCCTCATCTCGTGGTATGGGAGCGCCTCATCTCCGGAGGCGACGACCTCCGCCTCCTCTCCACGCTAGCATTCGCCCTCCGCCTCTTCCAGATCGCAATGGTGGCGTACATCGCCGTGGTCATCTTCCAGCACGATCACGACCCAACGATCTTCGTATTTACCGGCTGTCTCACCGACGAGGATACCTACTGGCTGTGGTACAGGGGATCTCTCGCAGCGTGCGCCCTCACCCTGGTGTACGGCACCGTCGGAGCAGTCATCGAATTGGCAATGTGTCGGATCAGCGGACGGGGCACGCCGACGCAAGTGGAAGCTCGCAGCAATCTGGTTCCGCTGTGCAAATTGAACATGGTGCCCATGCTCATAATACGCACGATCGGGTTCGTATACGCGGTGACGGCCCTCGGCATCACCGAGCGGACCTGCGCCTGCGCTTTCCACAATCTGCCCAGAGACATGGAACATGACTGGGCGATGCACATGTGGAGGAGAAATACGTGTCCCACGGATAAACGATCGTGGTACGTCGTCGCCAGGATTTTGATATTCACCATGGCGTGTGATGCCTTCGTCCCCGCGATTACTCTCGTGGTGGTGTTGAGGAAGAGGATAGAACGATGCTACCGACGCTTCCGGCCGGCCAGGGAGCGGGCCCCCGTTGATGTAGAAAAATCCTACGCCCGCAAGTGCAAGGCGTGCTGCGAGTGCTCCTCCCTCATGACGTGCTACATGTTCGGGGGGCAGAAGCTCACTGCGGGGAGTTATGCCGACGTGGCCATGGCATTGACGGACTTCCTGGACGGAGAGGGGAGTCTTGACATCGTGCCATCGGACGTGGCCGCGGCGATGATTTGTCTGGTGAATGTGCAGAGGCAGAAGCAGGTGGAGTGCAAAGAGGAGCTCCTAAGAGAGGGAGGGATATTTGCGAGGGACAGGAGGCTCGCGGCGAGGTTGTGGAGGCAGTTCGTCGCCACCAACACCGGGAGTCCTGGTCATATCAGAAAACCAGAGATGAAATTGATTTCAGGCTCGTTGCAGAAGTCACTGAGCATGCATAGCATAAGCCAAGACTCGTTGAGGAATATGTCAGAAAATAAACCAGGAAACGGATCAAACGACGAACTGGACATCGAATTGGGATTTGTGGAAGTGGATACCGAGGCAGGACTTGAAGATGAGCCTAACCACCCAAATGAACTCGAAGTTGTGGTCTTTGATCGAAACAAGGAAAAAGGTAACGTGAGCCAATTCTCGAGCCGAGTGTTTCTTCACCTGTTGCGCGATTCCCAACGTAAGTGATTGCATTGTTCAGGAAAATCCGAAAGACTGGCTGAAGAAGATCCCACAGACGCCCAGCTCGAAGGCTTGCGACAGATGATATTGACTCGACACGAGACGATGCAGCGAGTGGGGTTCAGCCTTATTCACAAGGATGGCGCGTTATCATTCGAACCAAAGATATCAAAAATTCTATCGCCCACAAATTCCTTTGATTGTCTGGTGCTCGGCGAAGGCAGCCGGTACTGCGCGGTAGCGCTGGCATCGTATTCATGGATGATGTACGTGTGGACCAATAAATGCACGGGCTGCTGTGAGCTAACCGCGAATTCTTTGTATGGCCTGTGCACGTGCAAGCCAGGATGCTGCGGTTGCAAACCAAATGATAATGTCGTTGGCGGCGATGCCTGCGGATGGAAGCAAGCCACTGTGTTGAAATCGCTCGGGATTGAGGAGTCGGATATCGTCTATGCGAACTTCTCCAATGATGTCGGTGTGAATCCTTACCTGATCCTCCGCGACAGAAAGTGGGAAACTATCATTCTCGCGATCAGGGGTACCCTGAGCTTCGAGGATATGATATCCGACGTGACGATATCTCCGCAGCCACTTGAGGAGTTGGGTCGGGAGTTTGGTTTCGATGGCAAAGGCGAGTATTGTCACAGCGGGATGCTATCTGGCGCGAAGTGGATACACGATGACTTGAAGAGACACAACAAACTGGATGAGGTCATGGAGGCGCATCCAGATTTCGGTCTTCGCATCATTGGCCATTCGCTCGGCGCTGGTGTTGCAGCAATGCTTGGCCTCATGTTGAGGCAAAAATATCCAAAGTTGCACTGTCTTTGCTTCAGCCCACCTGGATGCGTGTTTTCCGAAAGGACTGCAGAGGAAAGCAAAGAGTACGCGTGCTCGGTGAGTAGACTGAAGAGAACTCTTGCTCGATAACCTGAGTTGGACGGCGACTCCATTGATCACTCAAAACTCTTCGTTCGCATATAGTACGTTCTTCACAACGACATCGTCCCTAGATTGTCATATGATTCTCTGGTCAACCTTCGCAATGACCTGATTGAGATGATTGCGCGTATCAAAGTGCCGAAGCACGAAGTGTTTGACTCTAACTGGTCATGCCGGAGTGAAAAAAATGCAGGGGAGACAGTGTCCACACTCCTACATGACAAAGGAGATATTCTAGAGTCTCAGTTTTATTCTGACTTTGTGACTTTCAAAGAAAGACAAACCCAGCGGCAACATGAGCGTCATGGGTCGCATATCAAAATGACAGTTCCTGGGAGGATTCTCCAGATGCTGAGAACCTCGACGAAACTGAACAATACACCATGCAGTTGCCTCCTGAACTGTGCAAAATGCATAGCTTGTTGCGAGGATAACAAAAAGTACAAGATTCGTTGGATTGATGCGCAGGATTTATCAGAAATATACATATCAGACACTATGATGGTGGACCATTTCCCGTACAACGTGGCTCATGCTCTTGATGTTGCTGCGGAGTCATATGGTGTTGAGGACCAAGTTGCGGATGTGCACCATGGCAATCAGCTTGATAGTATCTTTGAGGGCGATAAAAAAGACTCATAGACTCTCATATTCACTGACCTCACTGGTTCGAGTGGCAAAAACAATTGATCTTCGTTATGTAGCTACGACTCGCCGCGACTCGTTCGATGTGAGGCCACTCTCAGACCATTTTCATTTCATTCCATCGAGNAAAGGCGCTGAAGAACAAAGATGCCAAAGTTGCGGCTGTGAAGATCTCGGAGAGATACATCGTCTTCAAGAAAGCCGGTTACAGTGTGAATATAGGTCTCAATGGCAAGCAGTTCACGGTGGGGACCTACACGACGCTTGCTGAGGCCATTGCTGTTCGAGATGCTGTGGTGCCCAAGGCTGTCGAACTTGGGGAAGCTACTGCAAGTTACATGGAGTCCCTAGGAGACAGGCGTTGATTCAATTTTGCTGACAAATTGGACCAACGAATGAACAACATACGGATCAATTGCAACTGTTAGACCGCAACGAATCGATTGCGATTTTCGTTGCGACGAATCGAAGACGTTAAATCGAAGGCGACGGATCGAAGTCGTCGAATCGATGGCGTCAAATTGATCGAATCGAAAAAGAAAACGAGACCAATAGCACTCGCTATCATAATAAGCCAAATCGAATTGATCTTCGCTGTCCCCTGTATAATTGCCATCCACGACGTCGTGTGTCATCTTTGGGGTGTTCCCAACCATTTCTCAGTCACCTGTCAAACAGTATTGCAAACCAACCAGCCTTGAGGCCAGTGCACATCTTCCAATGTCAACGTCTGAGATTGACAAGTGAAGGCCAGCTACAGCAAATGTTCCAGTCTATTGGAACGAAACACATATGTAGTAAGTCCTCTAGATAAATGGGCAGTGAGGCATTATTGCTGAGACTCTAGCAGGAGTGCCTTCTTCATGTAGGCAAACGGGCCAGTCAAAGCCTCACTTCGGAACCAACAGGTGGATATCCATTTCTCTTGAGGCACGGGCAAGCTGCAATGCAACATCCTGAGATCCTTTTCTCCACTATGCATATAGCTATAAAATGCAATTGCGTCTCCGGGTTTGACTTGAACTACGTGTCTTGGGTTGATAGACGAAGACTGACAGTATACATCGGGTCCTTCTTTGCCAACAACCAATATTCCACACTGACCAACTCTTCTCTTGAAGTCCATCACCGAAACTTCATTCTCATTGGTAAAGTCAATACCACCCAACTCCTCATTTGTCATACCACCGAACGGAAAATATGTTCCACCTACACCATTTAGATAGCTCAGAACTGTCAAATATCTCGAATATCCATCATGGTGGTAATCAAACATTCCACCAGCATCATATTTGGCCACTTGGACATCTTCCACAAAGCAGTAATCCATCTTGTCACAATCGTCTATCGCCTGATCCAAGCTCGAATGGACGAAACATTGACGTGATTTCAATATTGTATTCCTCGCGACAGATGCGCTGTCCTGGTCCCCACTCAAAGTGTATGGGTCAATCCAGGTAAGGTATGAATTCTTTCGAATCGTATTAACGCCACTTTTACGCGTCCCTGCAACCGCCATACCCTGCACCTCTGCAGCTTGTATGAAGGTGTCCCTGTCGTCACTCGGGATAAAGTTTCTCACTAGAAATATGTCATAATACATGAGGCTTCTCCGACAAGCAGATCCGAGAGAGCATCGGGCGGGCCGATTGGATTAGCCAAGTGGTTCAGCTCGTGACTTTCTGCGATGTCGACAACAGGGCTCGAGAAAGCAGTCGTCGAAGATCGCTTCCAGCTCTTGTGCACCTTCCATCTCGAGACGAACGCATGCCGCGAGAATGTGAAACAGATTGGATTTGCCATGGTGACAGCTGCAAGTGCTGCAAGAGTGGCTGCACACAATTGCATCGCCATCATTGATTGCTT
>JALLBE010000810.1:0-13386 GCA_036939795.1 Thalassiosira mediterranea
CAGGGACCTCTTTTGGGCCCTGGAGCGTGCCCAGCAGGGACCTCTTTCGAGCCCTGAAAGAGTGCCCTGACGTCACGTGACATGTTGAATCGCACGCCGATGGTGACTGTTACTCCCCTGGTAAGTATATTTCGAGACGTCAATTCGTGTCAATTTTCTTTTTAATATTTACCCTCAATAATTTTAGTCGAAATCGTTACTCAAAAAATGGAAGGGGTAAACATTGAAATGATTACGTTCGGGATCTTCCTGAGGTGGGACTCAAGCTTGTGCGACATATAGGGGGCAAATGTCCTCATTTTACGGGGAGAAATAATCACTCAATGGAGAATATATGGAAACATTAGATGGCAGGCCCACTTTATTTAACATTGGATCTTCCACCTTCCACCACGCACAGACCACGGCCGTTGCTGGCCGTTGCGCAGCTCCCCGGCCGCCCACGCCCCAGCCACGCCAAAGCGGCGGCCCCGCGGCCCGCGGCGCAGTAGAGTAGAAGTAGACCCTCGTAGACCCCATCCAGCGCCACAACGAGCGAGGGCAGGTGGTGTGGCGAGAGGCATGTTGGTCGGCGTGATCTCCCGGGGGCGTCGGAAGGGAGGCGTGGCCCGGTAGAGTGGAGCAGGCGCCAGAGGATCATGTCGCGATCAACCGGAGGAGGAGGACCTCCGCCGCCGCCGCCGCCGCCGTCCGTTCCCAGCATCCAGCGCAGGAGCGACTCCTTCCGTAGCTTCGACGAGGCGGAGGGGGCGATGTCGCGAACGGCGAGCAGCAGCGCGAGCATGAACGATGCCGGCGAGACGACGGACGAGTTCGGCTTCCCCCTCCTCCTCCCGCGACGGCCTCCGTCCCGATCGGGTTCGACGGCCTCGGTTAACTCGACGGCATCGTCGGGGGCGTCGAAATCGGTTTCGTCGGCGATGCCGATGCGCGTGCGGGTTGCGTCGGGGGGTGGCGGCGCGGCGGCGGGGGGGTCGCATCATCATCCGGTCCAGCAGCAGCGCCAACGACAACCGCAACAACAAAATCATCATCAGCAGCAGCAGCAGCAACAACAACAACAACGGACGATGGTGCGAAGCGGCTCGGCGTCGTCCTCGTCATCGGCCCGGGGGGTGGGCGCGCGGGGAGGAGGAATGATGCCGCCCCCGCGACTCGTTTCCACAAATTCCTCGTCGTCCTCCCTGCAGCGATCCTCGTCGCTCCAGCGCCCTCCCAGCGGTCCGTCGCGGGAGCGCTCCTCGTCCTCGCTGGCGAGGCAGCGCTCGGATCGATCCGCCGACGGTCGCAATGGCCGGCAGAGGAGGAATAATAAGGATCCCCCTCGTCCGCGGATGAAGGTCTCGCGTCCCGATCCGTCCCGGTACGAAAATTACGCCTTCCAGCACCCCGACGACGCCATGCGCCTCTCGATAAGGACGGTCGACCTCTCCCACCGCGTGGCGTTCGGCGCCCCGATGCCGCGCGGCGCGGACTCCCGCAGTCTGAGGAGGATGCTCGACGAGATGGATCGGGTGGGGGGGAGCAGGAGCGCGGTGGGGAGCGTCATCGGGAGCGCGGAGGGCGGGAGGAGGGACAATCCGTGCAGGATAAGTCCGAGTCCGAACCACGCCGCGATTCTCGAGTTAATTCACGGTAGAAAAGGGCAAAAGGTTGTGAGACAGCTGCAGTGGAACCCCGCTTGCGGTGTGGACACCGACCCATGGTTCGACGGATCGTATGAAGACGATGATAGAGGACCCGTTACCGGCTCGAGCAATAGAAATGGAAACGCAAAATGTGCACACGATGTGAGCAGATATTCGAATCGGCGACCCAAAAGGAGAAAACCGAAGTCCGGCCGCGGCGACGGACGACACGTCCCCGTGGACCTCCTCGCGGCCACCCGCGGCACCCTCCCCGATCACTCCCCCATACTCACCAACTACAAGCGACGATTGCCCATGCGATCGGACGTGGGATTTTCCGACCCGAGTCCGGAGGAGGTGAAGACGAAGATGGACGAGGTCCGGAGGGAGGCGGAGTGGGAGGAGGCCAGTCCCCGCGTGGTGTTTTTGGGGAGCGGGTTCACATTATTTGGTAAGGAGGGGGGGGAGGGGGAGGAGGAGATGGACGAACTGCACCCCTCGTGCGGGAGAGATGCCGCGGTGTGGGCGGGAGGGTCCATACCGGGTGTACCGTTTGCCGGTCGGGATTTGGTGGACGCGTACGAGGCCTCGTTGAAACGCGAGGGCAGACGACGAAACGCATCATCATCGGACGCATCGAATGGAAATGCGGGACCCACGGAGAAAGATCCCATCTACAACCCCCGATCGTACTCCGTGCTCGCTCCGCCGGTGGACGCCACCTTCTCGGCCTCGCACCTGTGGCGTCCCCGTCCTTTCGCGGATCGGCCTCCGGGACACGTCTACTTTTTAGCCTGCCCACTCGACGTCCGATTCGTCGCGGGGGACGTGGAGCCGTTGTTTTGCACCATGGCGCTTTATTCTCTGCCCGCTTCGGACCATCCAAAAGAAATGTTCCGCCACCCGTCTGACGAAGTCAATAATGTCGACGACGATATGAATGATGGAGAGTTTCGGGGAAAGATCAGCGAGGATTTCTTCTTCCCGGCCGGGGACTGGCGCGGCATTGACGGCGGGGGAGGCCATCGCGATGATGGCGACTGCGAGCGCGACGACGAGGAAGAGGACGACGAGGAGTGGGCGGCGCAGCAATCGTGGCGACGCAGAAAACGACGCGCAGTCATGTCGTACGATCCGCTGGAGGTGAGGGAGGATGATCTCTACCTGGTGATACAGGTGTTCCGATCGGGCCGTACTCAGGAAAGCGTGGCGACCCTTGGCACGTCGACACCAGCCGACGGCACGAAGAAGAAGACGTTCGGGAGCAAGATCAGGCAGAGCCTACCCAGCATGAAGTCGCGGTCTTCGATCGATTCAATCCAATCATCATCTCATTCGAACGACGAATTGATGAATACTCATGGGTCGTTTGAGGAGGCGGGTGCGGAATACTTGATGCCTGTCTGCTTTAGTGCAACGAAGGCATTTTCATCTAGCGTGGATGGCAACACTCGGCAGAAGACGGAGAGTTCGCCCTTCCGCTCCTATCCCGTTGCGCCGGAGTCACACGAGGACTTCGTGGAGAGGCTCGCCTCCCTGGTCGCGAACGAACGACCGCCAGCCGGCCGTGGCGACAATATAGGTCAGGTCGACGTGTTTACCTCCCGCCTCGGCGGCGATTTTACTCGCGCGCTGTTGGACGAACCTCCTTCGCGCATGTACAACGCCCTCCACGACGCGGCCCCCGAGGGCCCGCAGCTGATGGCAGACGTCATGGGTGACTGCGCCATTTGCTTCGACGGACCGAGCGCTGCCTCGGCTGCGTCCGGATCCGGCGGTGCCGTGGATAGGAGGCGGTCGGGACTGCGCAGGCTTCCCCCGTCGGGGGATGATGCTGGATATGCAAATTCCTTTGACCTGAAGGAAGTGTTGTATTTCCCCCCTCGATCGTCGGCGAGAAAGTACGAGGAGGATGCAGCTTTGTGTGCGAGCTCGGTCCTCAATCTGCTCTATGTGTACCCCCGGTTGATACGTTGGGGGTCAAGTGGAACCGGCAAAGGGTCGCAATCCACCGACGAGAGTCTGTCCCTGAGAGTTCGGGTGGTGGAACAGCAGCTGGCTACTCCCGACCAGTCGTTCGATAGCTCAGATGCCACCTATCAGCCGCTGCAGGCTATATATAATCCGTCTTCTCCAGCGGGTCCTCCATTGGTAGAATCTTTCTTCACAAAACTGACAGATACTCGGTCGAGCGATCGTAAGGACGACATGAAGGAAAGCAAAACGAAGACGAGCAGGAAGGAAACGCCGCTGAACGACGAGGTCAAAGTTCGACTTCCCGACATACTCGATCGACGTCATTTCCTCCAATTTTCCCTCTTTCGTGTCCGCGGACGACACGCCGGCGCCGAGCTCGTCGCCGAAACGACCATCCCCTTCATAATCTCCTCGAAAGAATCCACGTCCGGAGGACGGGTCACGACCATCATCCCCAATGGACTGCACCGCATCCAGCTCGGCGATGCCGTTCGGATTAATGTGGAGACGAGGCTCGCGAGCTCGCTCCATGTTAGCGACCCGTCGGTGGCCACGTTGCTACGCGACTATCCCATTGCCCCTGGTGTCGATGATATGGATTCTGGTGTGGTCTCAAATAGCGATGTGATCGTACACGAATCCTCTGGTATTCCCTTCCTCGACATCCTCACTATGGCGTCAGGTCAGGCAGTAAGGCGCCACTTTGTGTCCCTGATGACGGCGTACGTGCTCAATTTGGTGAATCAGAGTTGTCCTCCCTTTTATCTGGAATCGCTCTTCGACATGTTTGGCAGTGGCGACGCCGCCTGGCACCGTCTCGTCTCATGGGACAAGACTGACAAATTGGTATCTGTCGTTAGGAGCATTTTCCAGATACTTGATAAGACCAGGACGTCCTATCAGGAGCGCGATCGGTCAATGTTGTCCCTGCAGTACCAGCGGCTGATCAAAACGTTTCTGGACACATTCGATGCACCCCTCTACTCACGATCGCCTTTGAGTTTTGAGATGCCGGACTCTGAAAATGGAGACCTCGGAGGCGACAGGCAATTCAATGACTCGATGGATTCGAGCCATACGTTTCATGATGTTTCCTACCAGGACGAGCCTAAATCAGCTTTTCACGAGTCTAAGGACGATAGAAGGATCAGAGGTCCCAAGTACCAAATAACCTCACCTAGGAATAATGACATCACCCCACGATCGTTCTCCCGCAGCGCCTTCGTCGCCACGAGGAGCGAACAGCTGAGAGCAGAGGTGGAGCAGAATGATGACGACTTGTACGGGAGAGAGTACTTCGATGACGATCAAACCGTCGTCACGCTCGGCACTGTGTCTTCCAGGATGGAGACAGGTTCAGTGTTTCCAGTCATAATGGAGACGAAGAGTTTCACTGTGGGAAACCTGGATAGTGCAACCAAGGCACCGAAAGCGACCTCAGTTGGAATTAAGGAAGAATCGTCAACGGACTGGACTTGTGGCTCTGGCATCGTCAGTACCCCGACACGGCGTACCTCGCCAACCAAAACTAAGAGCTCCACTCCGTTTTCCTTTGCATCGAGACGTGCGGAAGACATGGCAAATCGTATCAACAACATGGCGCAGATGGCGATGGCTCCTTGCATAGCACCTTCTTTTGATGAGAAGACTTCTGGTGGAAGTAATGGAACCCTCGACAATTCAGCAAATGGTGCCGTGGGAAGTGGAAAGTTTCGCTTGACGAGTAACATCGGAAGCCATGTAAGCACAAGACGTACCTGGATGTTCTGGATGATATCGCCCTGAATTTCCCCCTAACTACACTCTTTTTCAGGCTGCATCTGGAAACCGAAACCCCTTCGAACCCAGTTCGGATGCCGAAGATGATGGCGACGCAACTCATGTCCCTCACACTCTCCGTGGCAGTCAATCTTGTTTGAAGATTCCGCCTCTTCCATTTCATCCAATGAGAGATTCTGACGATAAGAGCACCAATGGAGACAATGGAGCCAGATCAAACCAATCCTACATATATGAAACGCTCCTCGCTCTCTGGGTCCAAGGTACGTCGCAAGAAAAATGCTAAGTGATTCATTACTGACCGATGAATCTATCATCTCATGTGCTATCATGAACTCAATTTCGCTGCTTTATTCTACGTCAGCTTGGACATCTGCAGCGGCATCGATGAAGAGTGACTCTCAAGTTCGAGGGAGCAGTGACGCTATCCCTTTTTGGCCATTTGAATTAGTGCAGGGCAGTCAGGCCTCAATGGGCGATGCTTTCCTCGCATTCTCTTTTGTCAGGCACTTGCCTTTTTTCTTGCCACTTTGTTTGAAGTCTCTCGGGATGAGATGTGCACAGCAGACCACTTCAAGGCTTATTGTATCAATGACATTCCTTGACGATAGCCATATGCACGTTCTTATCCCTTTCGTTGAAACGATCGCCCTGGGGTTGATGAGAGAAAGCACGAGTGGAAGCAGTGGAATCGCCAACTCGGATCAAATGCTCATGAAAGCATTGTCGATAAGTGACAGCGTCATGGATTTCTTTTGTGGCCTATTTGGACTTCTTCATCCATCTCAAGTTTCGACATTGCTCCTGGCATACTTCAATCTCTTGGAAGAATCCGAGAATCCGTCTGGGATGAGTCACGAGCCGGCAGAAAAGGGCCACTCATATCATCTCAGGCGTAGAAAATGTGCTCGACAACTCAGGCTGCATGCCGTTGAGAGATTGGCCAGCGTCGATTCTTTTTCTCGACTTAATTTCCCTATCAAATTTACGGGGTATTATCCAAGGCAGAAATCTCCAGCCATATCTTGGACGCACCAGCTAGCGAGTCATCAGCCACGAGAGGGTCCCCTACAAAAGTACTGGGAGAAAGTGGATCGTTACCCTGAATCCTTTTGGCTTTCTGAGCTGCTGATCACTCAATGCTTGTCAATCTGCCAGAGCTCATGTGATCTAATTATTGTCGAGGCCAAAAAGCAATCGGCCATGAAAAGAGGAAAACAGATTGATGCACTTTCACGAGAAGATCTTCTTCGTTTGGAGTCACTGGCGTTTCACTCAATGCTGTGCGCATATGAGCTCCTAATAAAGCGACAGACCATGGATGTCAGATTCCAGTCAGTTGCATCTAGCACTCGTGTTGCAGCCTTGTACACGAGGCCTATAATACAGCAATCCGTCTATGCTGTCTCCCGGTTGTCGAGGATGGACCCAGATCAAAACGTGAGGCTTATTTGGATTCTTTGCTTGCTCTACATACTCCAAGAGGGCCCCGACGCAATGATTCGCGATGAGTTGAGTGGGCTATGCAGGCCCGAGGTGAGTTGTTTATGTTTCTGTGTTTTATTCAGGTTAAAGGACCTATCGTGCATAATTGTCATGTGTGAATTTTTTATTTCGCAGGTCAATCAGATAAACAACTTCATCCATCTCCTTAAACTCGCAAGCATATCTTGTCAGTACTTTATTCCAGGGGATAAATCGATCCCTGTCATTGGTGGATTGTCAAAGGAAACGACTCAGGAATTATTCAATTGCCTCTCTGCGACAGTCATATTATTGATCGACGAATGTTTTGATGCAGTTGCACGAGACGAGTACCAGCTTGAGCAACTTGGGAAGTCGTTGTTCGATGTATTGTTGCATTTGCTCTCAACGCCACAATCTTCCGTGACGCAATTACGGACCCTAGGAGGTCAGTGACAAGACGCTTCTTCAGCTTCATTCGCCCACGATTGTATTCAACCCATTGCTCTAATTCAACAACTTTTGCCTCAGGATCTGCCCACGCACTGGACAAGTTTGGAGTGCCCATTTTCTTAAAAGCAGTGGGCAACCAGCTCCAACATTGGGCCAGAATTGTTCTCACTATGATGAATTCTATGGAACTGTCGCTGCGTTCAATGGCTGTTGATTTTTTGGTTTCACTGCTTGGTGGTATTTATAGACATCAAGGGACTATCGAATCTGTGAGCCTATGCGTGTTGTCAGTCGCTCCAGAAGTTGTTGCGCGAGAAATAGCGCTCTGCAATGTGAGCGGGCTGGTTAAATCCATGAAAGAAGTCGAGACTTCAATTTGGCCTCTACGTCGGGCTCTTGCTGATGTTGAAGAAACTAATCCTTTTGATGACGACCGGGTTGACGAGCAGCTACTTCCATCTCTCTCTACTTTATGTCGAACGTGTCAAGCTATCATCGATGGTGTCTTGGTTGAAATGCGTGTCAAAGGTTCTTCCCACATGAATCTGGACGAAATATCAAAAGCCCAGCGTTCAAGCCATCCGGCAAGCGTTGACGCACTGAAGGGGTTGCCTCCCAGCGCAGTTTTTGATGCCGATGAGGAGTCTGTCTTGGAAGCTGCAAGTTTTTTTTCGCCTGAGTCGAGCATAACGCAAAAGCTCAGATGGCTATATACATTACGAGATTTGCACACTGCCAGGAGGCAATGGGCAGAAGTTGCAGAGTGTGCATTCATTTGTGCCGGCTCTTTGATCATGTGTTTGGATCACCTCTCTGTCATGTGGCGGCCGTCTCAGTTTGATTTGTGGACCGATCCCCGACTCTCGCCGTGGCTATCATCAGTCGGGTCGCCAGATGGCAAGCTAAGCGAGGGCAATGTGGCAGTCATGGGATTTGCCACTGCGTTTTTAGATCCTTGTGTTTTTGTGCCAACAACAGAACAAAGGACAACTCAGCACAACCGCATGTCTGTGGAAGGAGTTTGCACAACATTAGTCAGTGTGCTGGACCACGCAGAAGCAGCTTACATCGAAGAGGGCGGAATGGAAGATATTGCTTGTTCTCACTTTGAGGAGCTACTGAATATGATCACCGCTGCTCTCAATCTGGAGGGCAAAAGGCATCATGTCGAAGCACAAGCTGCCCTCAGACGTGCACGTGCGGTCATTTGCTCCAAATTGGCGAAGTTTACAGAGCTTGATCTTAGACGAGATTTCGATCGAAATGAAGCTCAAATATATCTTCGGGTAATCCTTCATGGGAGCAAACCTGGAAGATTTGAAGAGAGTACATCAATTCCGACTTATTTTGAGTGGGATGTTCCGTCAATATGCCGCGTGTCGAAACACACCCTAATTGCGGCAGCACGTATGAAGCAGGGAAATCCATCTTGTTCTTGGGAGGAGTGCGTATGCCAAACTTTTGCAAAGCCGTTGGTGGAAGCATTGAAAAATGGTGATTCTCGGCATACTGTCATACTTAGGACGAAAGAATCTCTTGCTGGCGCAACCGATGGAACAGAGACTTTCATTTCTGTGATGGCACTTCAGAAGAAGAGCTCATTCAAATCAAGAAAGTTTTTCATGAGACACGGTCCAGGTGCTGTCACAGAATACACAGTGGCCCATAAGTTCCCTCACACTTTATCCAGACAAAGGGCATTGGTTTCAAGCGAGATCAAGGTACCTGGACAAGCAATTCCATAACATGAACACTTCACTGTTCGTATCACATTTACTTCAAATCAAATTAACTTATCCTAAAAATATGATACCACATTACACTCGCTCGCGGCTCACGCTCACAGTCACAGTGGTCCACATTTCATTTCTTGAGCACAAGGAAGCTGATCCTCGATGCCCTCGTCAACGCAATGCATGTACCGACGGCCCTGCACTGTTTGTGTCGCATCTGCTTCATATCAAATGGATTTATCATAATTATGATACCCGATATGGTCATAGATGGTCACGCCCATAGATAAAACTTCCTCGGGGCTTCTAATGATGTAATATCAAATCAACTCAACAAGATGTTATTTATGATTGAAATTCAGGCAGAAGTTCTCAGTCTATAATGTGCCTAGTGCTAAATATGATGAAATCGACAACATCATCATTCGCGAAATATGACGCATGAGCGGAAACTGCTGAAAGGTACTCGTTATCAATAACACCTGATGGGAACATAGCCACAACCAGCAAATGTCAGAGGTGATTTATCATTCATATAAAAGTGGAAAGACACACGTAAAATCACTTTGACTTACCTGGCTGGATCTGGAAATCAACGCGTTTGCTGCTCCCACCGAGCTGAAAAGAACATTCTCTCCCTCTGATGCAACCAGAAAAGTTTGGTCTGTCTGGTGCACTGGCGGTTTCCTCGCCTCGGGGAATCCCTCGCCTTTGTTCCGCTTCCGCATCTGCTGCTGCAGCAGCAGCTGCTGCATTTTCCATTGACTTGTCAAACATCGCCGACAGGGTGCCAAACTGTCTGAAGATATGATCACCCACTTGCCTCGCCTTCACGTGCAGCCTCACGCTCTTACCATCTGGGCTCAAATATAACGGTGGGGGGAACTCGTTGTTGTCTACCCCCTCCGGCAGCAGCAGGGGCTCTATCCTATATGCCACTGGATCACTGTCGTCGAAGGCACATGCAATTGATCATACTTAGATAGAGCACATATTCGAGAGAACCAACTCCAGCGGCCGAAGTACAGTCACTTACCTTGGGTGGAAAATGTTGTACAAGGCTCCTGTGGGTAGGGAGAATGGGCTACAGATGACTGGGTCAAGCGAGAAGACTGGCGGCGGATCCGAGTCGTCATCGGGGATAAGGCTCGCTCTCTCCGCCTCCGCTACAGCCCTCATCTCATCGAACACAGGGTGTGCGCCACGAAGCGTCAGGAATAACCCGACGGGCGAGCCCAAGAAAATGGTCAACTCTGGTTCAAATGGGATAGTAAATGTCATCTTCTTAGGCAGACAAGGGCCCCATGTCCCATGTTTGCTGTCAGTGTCCTCGCCCTTCGCCAAAGCCTGATATCCCATGGGTTTTTCCGCCTTGTCCAATGTTTCAAGCGAAGGCACTTTTTTGGGCGAATCAGGAACATCTATTCTGATGGGGTCAGTTGCGTCTCCTTTATATACATTCTTTCCTGTGTTTTCCTTCAAAATCGACAGTATGTCCCACGCAATAACTGGTCGCACAAGAGCCAATTTGAATATGAGCATGCAGAATGATATTGCATGACACACAGCTGATATGATTATCATCTTGTCTTACCCGACCCCAGCGAGTGCCCCATGAGCGAGAACTTTCCACCCCGTGGTATGAATGACGGATTGACCCTTTGGAAGGTGCTGAACAATTCAATGATCTGTGTCGTGACGCAACGGAGTATTGCCTCACAGAACTCTGGGGTGAGGTACATGAGGACGTCGAATATGACGTCGTTCGCGATTGATCGAAGGGCTGGGATAGTGCCCAGTGTGACAGCGTTCAGTGAAGTAACCAGCGAGTGTGACGGAGACCGCACCTTGTCATACCATTCAATCGGGATGAACTTTGAACAGATTCACATCGTGCATGGCATGTGAGCACTTAAACAACAAGTCAGATGCAGCTAGGTCCTACATACGCAGCAACTAAGTCTGATGGCAGTTGCTGCGTAACACACTGAGTGAGCCCTCGACCATCAACTCTGACAACGTCCATTTCAATATAAGCAGATGAAATGGAGAGGCCTTGTGCAAACACAGGGTGAACAATTCACATTTCGGGCACGTCTATCCGAACAGTACCCAGCGCATTTCTGAATATCATTTTCCACGAAACATCGCTTAGCCCCACGAATTATTCAACGGGGGTCTCTGCACCTGACCTCACATGAACATAAACTGCAATGCTAGTCCCCACATATCAAACCAAGTGATGCCCTCCCTCGCGCACTGCTTCAACAAACTCACCTCAACGCGGTTAGGTGGCGGTGGTAGCGGTTGCCTGGTAGAAATGAGGTAATTGCAATCGAACACGTTCCATTAGCAAACCCATACGTTGCAATGCCATCGCATATGACTCCAAACCACACACGAAGAAATAAATGCTCACTTCTGCTTCTCGCATTTCTTGCACTCCTCCCTCCAAGCTGCCACCTTCCTCCTGTTGACGGTCATCCTCAGCTGATCGCACTCCTCGCTCATGCTCATCGTCGCCACGTCCTCCTTGTTCCACATCGCCTCCCCGATACCGTGTATGACGAAGACCGCGTGGGTCAAATCCCCGAGGGCATTCTCGTCGTCCTCGCCCTCGATGGTATATTGTCCGTATCCCCGCTGTAAAGTGTGAGATACCTCGCCTATCCCGAGGAAGTTGGATCGCCGGGGACGTTTGCGCATGCTGAGGAGTCCGCCGTTGCGATGGACGCACACCTTGCGTTCGGGGTCCGATTCCAGGGCAATTTCCTCCTGCAGCACCTCGTCCAAACCCTCTCCCAACGAGCTGCTAGCGCGGACCGCGTTTTGGTACAGCAGCTCCACCTGCCAGCTGTCCGCCTCCGGGAGCGGGTGCAAAATGAATTCCTTCACGTTCTTCTTCTCCTCCTTCGTGAACCACGTCGCCGGCATCAACTTCGTACGGGGGCGGTTGACGAAGTTGAATCTGATGGTGCCCCCGGCGGGATCGGCCGAGGCCCGCCCTCCCTCGATCAACACCTCCTCTCCGCGACTCTCGTTGAGGGCCTTGCAGTCCACCTTCCTCAGGGGTTTCCAGACGTCGGTGTCCTTGGAGCGGGTGAGCCAGATGCGCGGGAGCATCGTGGCGGCGTCCTCGATGCCCTCCCAGTTCGGCATGGTTGGATGCTGTTGGATGTAAGGAGGGGAAGCGCTTCAAACTGTCGGGTCGTCGATGAAATTATGGCAGTCCCGACGGCGTCTCGTCTCCTCGGTCCTCTCGAGTCCTCGCTCCTCGACTCTCAACTCCCTACTCCGCGGCGCGGCGCTCTTGCGGTGTCCGTGTTGCTGTCTCTCCATGAGAAATGGACAGAAATTTGGAGTGAGCAACGGACGACCGAGCGAAGCGCGACGAACGACGAAGTGCTGTGTAATTGCAACGGGCGTGCGTACTTTTCATGGTAACCCATAGAGCAATCCCATCATAATCCCATAGTGTTATCGATAATAGTTTAGGGGGCATAATCCAAGCCCGAAAATGTTGATCCTCCATCCAGGAAATCATCTCCCGTCTCCCTCTCGCTGACAACGGCACTCCATGACGCCACTGATGCCTGCGTACTGCTGTTTGCCGTCATGTCAGGTGCAGTGATTGGTGATCCCTCGGCGACGGCGGCGCAGCGAAGAATCGAAGTATGCCGCATTCAATCCACCTCTCGGAGGCCGAGGGGGGCGGTGGAGGGGGGCGAAAAGTCCCGAAATCCCCGCCGCCACAGGGCGCCGTCGAGTCCGCATCTGACGGCGACGCGACGACAGGGTCGACGAGGACGTCGGCCGCGGACGTCGAATCGAAAGCGGCCGTGGCCATCGAACCAAAAACGTCGACCGCCCAGGCCGGTGGGAGTAACGGAGATGGACGCTTCGGATCGGATGATTCTCCAACGAGGGTTGTATTAGCGGAAGGCGATGGCAGTGATGAGGACCGGGCGGCGTTGGAGGCAACAATGAACGTCGAAGAATCGACGCCGGCTACAGAGCGAGCGGACGACGAGCACGACAAACACGATGAGAACGACGAGCGGCCCTCCGTCGAAACCTCAGTCGAGCAGGATGAGATCCCCGATAAGCGTGAATGGCATAGCAGCGACACGTCGGGGAGGTTGGGCAACGAGGTAAGCGAACGGCCTCGAGAGCAGGACCACGGACGGCCTGCCCAGTGGCACTGCGAGAGTCGGCCCGACGGACAGTACGAGCGGCCTTACGAACCATCTCACGAGCAGCAGTATGAACAGCCTTACGTTAGGCCAGAGTAGTGATATAGGGCCAAAATTTCAAACCCGACTGATTTTACTTTTTAGGGTGTCTATGGACTC
>JALLBE010000811.1:0-13364 GCA_036939795.1 Thalassiosira mediterranea
AACTCTCCAGCGAGACTCTCTTTCACATGACCCCCTCCTTCTCCCTCCCCTTCCTCCCTTCTTCCTTCCCCCGCCATCGTCCTGTCTCGCCAAACACCTAAGCTCCAGCCTCAGCCTGTTCGCCAATCTCTCCAACACGAACTCCTGATCCTTCGTGATTATGCTCACGACCTTTCCCCGTGCCCCCAGCCGACCCGTCCACCGCGATGCACGTAGGAATCTCCCTCGTCGTCCGAGGTGGGGAGGTCGTAGTTGATCAGATGGCGTCTTCAGGCTCTCGTGGGCCAATGTCATTCCGGGTGATAACCTTGTGGACCCCGGTGGATTCAGGCGCAATGATTCTGACATGTTCAATGGAGAGTATGATTGCAACACTGGCGAACTCGTTGGTGGTATCCAGGGACTCACAAATGGATTCGCCAACTTCCTCACTTGTACGGAAATTGAGTATGGTGTTGACTTCTGCATCGATGAGAGCAACGTGCAGGTTGAGTATCCTGGAGGACTCCCTCCTGGCAGCGACCTTACCCCCCCTAACACTACCATCAATTCCCGCATGACCGATTGCTCCGAGCTTCCTCCGTTCGCGGCCGGCCCATGTGGCCCCAAGCTTGAGGTCGATGGCGAATGTGTTTGAGGGTTGAGCACGAGAAACATTTATGTTGTTGTGTTGTGATTCTGGGAGCGTGTTAACAAGTTTAAGTTATGCCAGTTTTCAGCCATCTACTACGATATGACATCTTTTCTGTGTAGGCATCTCTCAGCATGTTCACGCGATACCCCCAGGCCACCATATAGGCCGTCATCAGTCACTCCATCCATATACTGTGATACCTATTGCTAGTATCATATTTAGTGCAGATAGTTCGTTGCATCCTAGATGAAGCATCTGAATTCTGCTTTGATTCGTCATTGTGAGCAGAGTAGGCTCCAGTTAGTAGGCACAATACACCATGACTTCAGAGGCTATGTCAGCATTGTCTGAGATTATCTGACACCTTCTTCATCAAACCAAAACCCAGCAACAGAAAAGGTGCCATACACCTATCTACAGTCCGAGATACCCAATTCAATCACCAACTCTCCAGCGAGACTCTCTTTCACATGACCCCCTCCTTCTCCCTCCCCTTCCTTCCCTTCTTCCTTCCCCCGCCATCGTCCTGTCTCGCCAGACACCTAAGCTCCAGCCTCAGCCTGTTCGCCAACCTCTCCAGCACGAACTCCTGATCCTCTCTTTCACATGACTCCCCCCATCTCCTTCTTCTTCCCCCTCTTCCTCCCCCCGCCTCCATCGTCCTGTCTCGCCAAACACCTCAATTCCAGCCTCAGCCTGTTCGCCAACCTCTCCAGCACGAACTCCTGATCCCTCGTGATTATGCTCACGACCTTCCCCCGCGCCCCCAGCCTCCCAGCCCGTCCGCCGCGGTGCACGTAGGAATCTCCCTCGTCGTCCGAACTGGGGAGGTCGTAGTTGATCACGTGGGATACGCCGGAGACGTCTAGGCCGCGCGCGGCGAGGTCGGTGGAGAGCATTATCCGTAGCTTGTCGTCGTCGTTTCCGTCGCCATCATGGGCGCCGCCTCCTCCGCCGTCAACGAGGAGGCCGTTCCGCGCGGCGCCCGTGTCCTCCCCCGGTCCGCGAAAGCCCTCCATCGCCGCCGCCCTCCCCCCCGGGGAGTCCTCGAGCCTCAGTACGGACACCACCGCGTCGCGTCCTTCCTCGTCCGCCGCAGTGGAGCCCTCGCCGTAGACGACTCCCTCGAAGTCCCTCGCGAGGGCCTCCGCCATCCTCTCCATCGGTCGGCGGGGATCGCAGAATATCAGCACCTTCGGGGCCCTCCCTTCGACTTCCATGTATTTCTTCGCCTCCCTCCTTAGCCACCTCCTCATCCCGGCAACCTTTCCCTTGACGTCACTGCAAACGATGTACCCGTGGGTGAGCGTGGGGGGGACCAATTCGCCGGGGCTGACGTTCACCCTCGCGGGCTCCCCGAGCGTCCACCCGTTCCGCGCGCACTGCCTCACGAAGTGGTTGTGCTGCGGTATCGTCGCCGATGCGAAGACGGTCATCCGCCTCTTGCCCGCGAAGTGATTGATGCCGCCGCCGCGGCCGCGGTTCGACGACGACATCATGCCCCCCCCGTTTTCGGGGGCCACGGACATGGTGTACGTCCGCCCGCCGGTGCCGTCCCCCCCGGCACCCTCGGTGGACGTCACCGCCACCCTCTCGGCCTCCTGGTACGTAGGGCTCAGGTGCCTGCTGAGCAGTTCGTGGAGGGTGCCGCTCCCCGAGCTCCCTATGGCATTTATGCCCCCCTTCCCGAGGCAGGCGTCGACCTCGTCCACGACGACGATTTTGACGCTGTTCACGCGGACGCCTCCGCGCGTGACCATCTTCGTCAGTTCGTCGGGAGTCCCGATGACGACGTGGGGGGGCTCGGCCCACGCCCAGGCGCGCTGTCGGGCGTTGGAGGATCCCTGCAGCAGGGGCATTATCATGATCTTGTTGTTGTTGTTGCCGCCTCCCCGTCCCCCCTCCTCCGCATCGCCGCCACCACCACCGCCACCGCCGAAGCCGCCTCCGCAGAGGCGGCGGGCGACGCGGACCACCTGCAGCCCCAGCTCGCGGGTGGGCACGACCACCAGCGCCTGGACGGCCGACCTCGACGGGTCTATCCGTGAGAGGGCCGGGAGGAGGTAGGCGAGCGTCTTTCCCGAGCCGGTCTGCGCGTGCAGGATCACGTCAGGCGCCTCGTTTTCGCCTTCGTCGTCGATGCCATTATCTGACGATGGGGCGGCGGGGAGGAGCATGTCGAGCGCCCGCCTCTGGAGGAGGGTGGGGCGCTCGTACCCCAGCCTCGACGCGCGGTCGAGGAGCCATCGCGGCAGGACCCGCGGCGCTCCGCCGCCATCATCATCATCTCCGTCCTCGTCTCCATCGCCTTCGTCGACTTTTATGCTGCGATCGGGCGAGTACAGCTCCTCGAACGTCTCGGGAACGAGCATGCCGTCCCCCCAAGACTCCGACGGCGAGCCCGACGACGTCAGCGGACCGAGCGCGGTGCGTGGATCGCCACGAGCCACGACCGGGATGGGCCGCGGCCGCAGACGCGAGCGGCGGGACGACGTCACCGTCGGGGCCGACGGCAAAGACGGGAGGACGGGCGACCACGCCGCCGCGGACGGCGGGCCGCCGCAGGAGGCGAGGAGGAGGGCGACGCGACGACGCATGGTCGGTGTGTTTATGTCTCGCGGTCGCCCGTCCCGTCGTGCGTTGTCTTTGGATGGCGCTGATGGATTTGGCGAAATACAAGCGATATGTATGCAGGAATCAATATCGCTTAATTCAGGGCACCAAAATTCAGCAATTGAGCGATCCAGTCGCAAAGTATGGTAAACATAAAACACATCTGATTTCAGATTCGTATGCATGTTTGATGTACAAATGAAGGTGAGATCGTCGAGCGTTGGTCGAGCCAAGGTCGTGCATGATCAAGCAGGGGAGAAGAGATGAGCACAAAGACAACATCGAGCGTGATCGTGGCAGGGCGGGGAGGTACCATACGATGTGACGGGTGCAGGAGATGGACGCAAATGGCGAGGAGACGATGCTGGATGGTGATGACCTTGGAACGCGCGTCAATGGAACATTGACACTCTCGAGCCTAATCATTGCCCTCTTTCTAGAGTATCAGTGGCGTAACGAGCAAAACCTATCAGGACTTCGAAGTAAGGCGGGCGACGTTCACAACTCCGAGCCTACGTTTTCCATCGGTCTGTTTGAATTTGCAGCAGAATACATGTCGATGGCTGGAACATCGGAGGACTGCCAAGTCTCCCAAGGTAGGCGATTGAAATGCATCACAGGATGTGCAGTTTGTCGTGGCCCTCGATTCAAATCGTCGCGCTTCGTCCATCTTTGATTGACTTTAAGAGGTGCCTTCAGCCTTCAGGTCCTGAGCAAATTTATATGATATTGAATAACGTATTCAGTATGGTTGTCAGATGACCCATCTTGGGTCAGTTGGACCATAGGTGTCAGATGACCCATCTTGTGTCAGTTGACATTGACCCCTGGGTCCAGCTGACCCCTTGGGTCCGGCTGACCCCTGGGTCAGCTGGACCCATGGGTCAGGCTGACCCATTGATGTAATCCTAATTATATGTGTCGTTGGTACATATCGTTGACTCCCAAGGCATCACCACCCGCTACCACCCGTTCAGCAGATAAAGAAGCCGCCGTTGTCGCCTCAAACGAAAATCAGACCAGCCTGGCCAGCCGAAGGGAGGCGCTTCACCGATTGAGAATCATTCGCAGAAAGTGGGCATGTGGGCTAAAACACACAGAAGGCTCGACCATTACAGCAATAATCCTGCCCAGATAGAGAGGAAATAGAAAATTGTCGACAACGCCCCAATTGCACTTACTTGTCCCCCGCGAATAGCAATAGAGCTCAGCGCATCCTATTGCATTCTATCAAGCCGAGCACGACCTCTAGATCAAGTCATTTGATCGCTTCAACAGCCCAAACAAAAGAAAAGGAACCGGATACTCCCCTATCATGGGCATGCTTCTCGGTTTCTGTTCATTCGTATAGAGGCCCCCGCCGTCCGCGGCGGCGTGGTCGCCCGTCTACCCATCGGCGCCGGTGCCGTCCGCTCTCCGCTCCCGTCTGCGGCCGCGCCCGGCCGGAGTGGCTCGTTGCGATCTACGCATCGCGCTCGGTCCGCTGTCGTCGTCGAGCTCGCCGATTGTGACGGCGATTCGCCATCGACACATGAAAATGGATCGCACGAACAGCAAGGCAGGAACGATCGAACGCTCGCTCACTCCAAACAGTCGATAGCAGACTCATAAAATACTGACATAATCACATCATTGCTATCACTATATCACCTAAGCATGCCATATACACGATCGTCAACCATAGATGAAGAGCTGGCTCATGCGCTCGCCGAGGCGGATATCGGCCCTAAGAGCGTAGACAAATTGGCTGAGTATGGCATACTGTCCACCCAAGACTTGTTGGACGTTGAAAATCGCATAGCGCGTGGAGAGTTTGATTTTAAGGAAGATGTCCGGAGGAAGTTGCTCTTGGTTGCGGAATTCTATTCCAACAACCAAGACGTGGACATAATGGAAGCATTCGATGAAGGTGTCTTTGATGAGTTGGAGACTAAGAAGAAGAACATGGACAGATTTGCTGACGAATACATCAAGGTTGCACTTGGACGGCCATACGCGAAAGAAAACAAACCTTTGTTTGACGATGTAAATGAAGACAGATTGCTGCTAGAGAACATTAAACGCAAAGGCAAGCGATTGGTAATGGAGTCGCCCCATCTTCGAGAAATGTGTGGGAAGTTTGATCACGACTCATTCCTTGACAAGGCAATTGGCCATTTTCACTCCCTTGTTGGCCATGAAGGCAATAGTGCCGAGAAAATTATGGTCGTCGCAGGGAGGACGCAATCTGGGAAGACCGCCATCAAGGGCATCGTACAGAGTTTGTGTGGATTTCTGAAAATCCCACTCATCGTCTTGACCAAAGGAGTCGACGAATCCATCGACCTTCATTCAAAACTCGTGAAGTTGTCGAGTGGAACATCAGTCAAAGAGAAATGCATAGTCGTTGGTACGTAATTCCAATCGGAACAACTCTCTCCCCGTCTCTCATTTATAAATGGTTATGTATCTCTCATGGTTCCTGCCAACTCAAAGCGTCCAGTAAAAAGGACAAGATGGGATATGGGGTGAAAAATCTTCGAATAAATGATGCGTTTGATGGTAGGTCACACGGTGGAACGTTGGTAATTGCAGACACAAAAGCTCAGGTCATGAAGAAGGCGTACGAAGGTAAGATGTGTGTATTATTTTTCTGCCTGGCTCGCCTAACTAAGGCTCACTACAATGTGTCCGTTTCGGCATTTTAGCAATAATGAGTTACAGAGAGCGGGTTCCTGGGGGTAATTTCATTCTCGTGCTGGATGAAGCTGACGCCATGTTTCGAACTGGCGATCGAAAGCAGGCCTTTGAACAAGCCCTGCAGCGATTGCTTGATTTGAAGCCTGCCATGGTGAGTGCGACAATGACTTGTTCACACCTAACACGAGATAAAAACTGAAACTGATTGTATTCTCTTTTCGCAGAAAATGTTGATATCTGCCACCCCAGTGCCGGTAATGCTGGAGTTGGTCCATGGTTTGGACACCCCTGAGGATGCTATTGAGTTTTTCAACTTAGAGCCAATTAGGAATTACATTGGAATTGAGGATATCAAGCCTCTCACGATTGCTGGTAAGCGGACCTACTTGGAACAAAACCAACTGGGTCTCAGCTCGGTGTATAAGCCTGATTGCGGTGGAATGCCCATCTGCTACGCAAACAAAAAAAATATTGCGCTGTATGAAGATGCAGTTAAAAGGCGCAATGAGAGGAAAGGTATCCTTGTGCTGGACTGTTCATGCCCACGTGTTTATGCGGAAAGGAACATCAGGGATAAAGGAAACGCAGTCCAGAAGTTCTACGTCGCTCAAGGAATAGAAATCATTGTAATTGCATACAGTGGATCGGGTCTTGCTGTCAAGTACCCACATAGTGATGAGTGGGATGGTGATACATGGCGAAAATCACTCATTGGGAATCTCCTGGAACACATTGATGATGTTCATGATCTATCCACGCCTGTCTTCATATTTGGATACTCAAAAATGAGGAGGGGTATAAGCTTCCGGAGTTCAAACAGGGTCCCTACGTAAGTTTTTTCAGAATGGTCTCCACTGCCCTGCTCCACGAGAATTCTCATCTATTCGTTGTTGGCAACGAAGGCACATGTTGATGTCTTTGGGCCGAGGCCATCATGTGTCTACAATCGTCCAAACATTGGGCAGGGTGACTTTCAATGGTCGAAACATCCTAAAGGAAAATGGGTGGGATTCCGTCACAGTCCTCACGACCAGTAACGACCTAACTCTCTGCATAAAGGTTCAAAATTATATCAACCATGTTGGTAAACGAATCCAACTTGGAGACACCTTTGCACAGGCTGTCAAAGGAGCGAACCAGGTTGTACCAGACCCGGCTAACTTTCTTCGGCACACATTCCGAGAGCTTGGCTGCATCAGAGGACTCCGCAAGCGGTTCAAGGAAATAGTTCAGGTGGAGAAGGAGTCAGAGCACATGAGCCTTGATGAGGAAGAGCTTAAGGACAAATTTTGGGATGACACTAGTGCTCAGAGGATATTTAGATCCTTGGCCCGATTGAATGATGAATTTGATGAGATTTGCTACGATCATGTCATCGAGGAGATCAGAGAGGTCGAGCACCATCACATGAAGAAAAAGGCTGTAGCGAGTCTCATGAGGACTCTTATTGACAAGGCAATCATTTCGAAGATCAAGAATTTGAGTTATGGATGGATCACCGTGGAAAGGTCAACTCGCCTCCATCGTTTTATTAACAAGAAATATGACGAGATGAGTGACGGCGAGAGTTCAAGTGAAGATGAGCAGGAATCTAACTCCAACAAAAGCTCTCGGGCCGAGACTCTCAACAGTGGTGCTCGACGACAGGGTCGATTGGCTCATATGGTGTCAATGGAGTCATCACCACCAGCCTTGTCCGAATCATCTCCAGCAAATGATAAAGGTGGTGGATGCACTGCTGGACAGCAAACTATTGTCAGCCCAGTGAAGAAAACAAGTGGAGAGACGTTCCTTGGAAGTAGGGTGGCAAAGAAAATCTCGTCAAAGGTTCATTTTGGGAGTGTCGCTCGCTATCGGGGTCAAGGTGGCAGCCAGCAGTGGCGAATTCAGTATGATAGTGGAGATGAGGAAGATTTGGACATGGATAGCTTGCTGAAGGCACAGCGCCTCTATGTGAGGCATCAGGGGAACGACCACACCAAGCCCTCTGGTAGGGAAGGGCAGCACGATCTCACCAATCCCTCTGGTAGGAAAAGACGCCGTTTCCGTTAAAGGCTTTGTCCTTTGCGTTGTTCTGTGGGTGAAGGCAGGCTGTTGGCCTTTGTGTAGTTGTATGGTAACAAAGAGAACAAATAGTATTGTTTTATGGAACGCACTCGCTCCAACACCTCTTTCGGACTTAGATTAAGAAATAGAACAAGAATATCTGGTCGTTGTCCCAAGAATTTGAAGGCAGTGTGTTGGTGTATGTTATTATAAGACAAGGCCTTCAGCACGGATGCCAACCTCCTTCCCACCCACTGAGGTCCTGTCTCAAGGACTCCATCTATTCCACACTGACAATTGTGATGCAATCCACACCAATTGGAACCTATCGCATCGGCTTAATGATATTACTACACTCTAATGATCATCGTGACTCTACCTTCTTCTTCTTCTTGATTCCACACACTGCACCGGTTGGATATCATACCACACACTTCACTCTCGAATGACACAAAACACGCAACAATCCACAAACATAAAAGCGGCACCTCACACTGAGTGCGCTCTGATGACATATATAACTTTCCAGCCGGGAACATGACGTATAACTTCAGCCGGATTTGAGGCCAGGATCCCCATCACACGTATCTGCTCCCAAAGGCGGGCGACTCCGTGCTCGCCCTCGAGCGATTGCTCGCGTGCAGAGAATTGTCGGGTGTGTCCGCACCCACAGGCGTCGAGGGACTTTCCTGCGACTCCTCCAGCACGTCGGGCAGTTCCGACGGTTTTCTCTTGTGTTTCGTTCCCGGTTGTTGAGACGCGGCGGATGCTCCGGCGCCCGCAGTGCCGGTGCCCATGGGTGAGATAGGCCTGATTCCACTCTGCTGGTTTTGTGACGCCATCACCACGTGTGCTGGTACGACCACAACATTGTTCTCCCTCCTGCACGCGTCGGCCTGGTGGGTGATAGATCGCGCCCACTTCAGGAATCGCAAACTGAGCACGTGCATCTTCGAATGCCGCTTTTGCCACTTGGCCATTTCCTGGCCCTCTCCCAGCGTCGAGGCCACGGCGCTGCCGACGACTCCCACAATCCCCTGTTGCGCCTGCTGCTGTTGCGCCTGCTGCTGTGCGTCCCACTGAGTCACCTCTATCTGCTCGTCGTCGCCCAAGTCCTCCACCTCCGAGTTGGGCGTGAGCAGGTCCGTTGGTCCCGTCGTCCCCTCCTGGAGGCTGGTCACCGCCCTGGTCCGCGGCCGCAGCGCCGATATGACGATGCAGGGCGCGTAGTCGTCGCTCCCCGCCTGACTCCTGTGCGCGGCGTCAGCGCTCTCGAATTTGGAGTCGGCGAGTCGGATATTGCCCTCGTTCATCCTGGCCTCGCGCGCGCGGTTGAGGGTGATGACCCAGTCGTTGCAACGGGCCTTGTCCTCGGCGCGGAGGTAGTAGGGGCGATTTTTTACCTGGATGGTGAAGGTGCATTCCTCGGGGTCCGTCCTGTCTATTGTGATCTCTCCGACCTGTGGCAAAGTGATAATACGAAACATTGAGGGGAGGAGGAGGGATAGGGTGATAGAACACGTGTCTCCTCATCTGCAGCAAACTCACCTTGCATAGATCAAGCGTGGCCAGTACCTTATTTCTCTTGACGCTCTTGTAATAGGTAAGCCTCTCCCCATTTGTCTCGAAGAAACGCTTCTGCCAGTGCCCGTTCCTCCCCAACTTGTGTAAATTACCATATATCAGGGGCTTGAGCTCGTCGTCGTCCAGGAAGGGCTCGTCCACAGACTGCTTCTTGCCGCTCGCCTTGAGGGAGGAGGATGACTGCTGTCCCGCCCCTCCTCTTTGTTGCTGGCCGCTGCCGCTGACCGTCTCGCCCTTCTGCTGGGTCCCATCCTCCCCGCTGGTGAGAGTGGCATTTTGGGTGGAGTCCACGGACGCGCCAGCGTTGGGATCATGCATAGAGGAACTACGCAGGGCATCTTGCGACCAGGATCGGAACCGGCGCAGGCTCTGCGTGTGCGGACAAGTGGTTGTCGAGGCGGGCACGATGGATAAATGAGAGGATATTGCAATGTACATGAACAAATTGATAATAAGATGTGTGTTCGCCAACAAAATGCAGAGACCTCATCACGTCTCATGCAAGCCTAAACATATCTTTCAAGGGCACTGCATGCAACCATTCGCTGCCTGCACCCAGGACCTCTTTATTGCGATCTCCCAGCGTTCTCAGGTGCATCAGTAATGTCTTGAGGGACCAAGCACAGTCAACTCCCCCCCCCAAATTGCAGTGCAACCCAGATGGCATTCATCATTGCAAAAAATAATACAAGTAAGATCTCAAAAAAAAGAGCAGCGCTCCACTCACCACCTGCACGGATCCACGTAGCTTCTCTATGCTCGTGACCCTCTTCAATTGTTCCTTCCCCCCCCCTTCTCCCTGTCCCCCCCCTCCTCCCTTGGCAACGTCGCTCGATAGTATCGTGTTCTCGTCGTCGTCGCTCGCCCCCGCGTCTCCCCCCCTGAGGTGTATCTGCGTGGGCACCGCTCCATGGGGTGGATAATTCTGGGGATGGAAGGGTGGGGATCCCGAGGAAGGAGCGGACGTTGGTCGGGGGGGATGTCCCGTGGAGGGGGGGAGGGGAGGCAGACCTTGCATCCTCTGCTGCTGTTGTTGCTGTATTTGCTGTTGTTGTTGCTGTTCCCGCTGCTGCTTCTCCGCGCGCCGCTTCTCGGCGTCGGCCTGCTGCCTCTCCAGCTCTTCCAACCCTAGCAGCACCGAGGAATCGGTGGCCGCCTGATTTGGATTGGAGGCGCCCGTGGCCGCTTGGTTGCCGGCCGCGGGGGCGGGGGCGCTGCTGGACGCCTCCCCGAAGAGGGATTCCCCGCTCCTCGTCATGGAGAGGCTCAGGCTCTGGGTGGGAAAATCGGGGGGGAAGGACGGCCCTCCCCCTCCCCCTCCGCTTCCTGTCGTGCCCACGGTCGACGGAGGAGCAGTGGGACCGTTGTTGGGATTGCCGTTGTTCGAGCCGCTCCCCAGGGGAGGGGGAGGAGCCGGCGAGGAGGCGTTGGCGGCTGCAGACGAGGAGGCGTACGTCCCCCCTGAAGGCGAGGCCGATGGGGCGGGGGCGGGCGTGCCCACCATGAGCTGCGGCGAAGCGGATCGGGCGGGGGTTGCCTGCTGCTGCTGCTGTTGTTGTTGATGTTGGCCCGCGGGCGTGGCTTGCCGCTGCCCCTGCTGCTGGCCGGCCGGACGCTGCGGCGTCGCGGACGCCGCAGAGTTCGTCTCCGGCCACGGCGGCGGCGCGATCGCCGTGGGCGGCTGCGGTTGCGGGGGATGTTGTTGTTGTTGCGACGGTCCTCCCGCGGCGGTGGAGCTCCCCCCCAGCCCCCCCTGCGTCGGAAAGGGCGGCACCGCGGGAGCCGCCTGCTGCTGCCTCGGACCGGTCGCGGGACTCGCCGTGAAGGATTCGCTGCGGCTGCCCAACGTCGCGGATGCGTCGCCTATGCTCCCCCCCCCCCCCCCCCCCCCCCCCCCCCCCCCCGAAGATCCCGCCGCCGCCGCTGCGGAGGCCGATGCCGCCAAGGACTGCTGACCGCCTCCTCCTCCGACGCTCCCCGATCCACCCGCGGTGGAGACGGATTGGGCGCTACAATCGTAGCTCTCCGCGCTCGCCGAGCGGGTTACGGCAACCGCTCCCGCGGTCAGGGCGGCGCTCGCTGCCGCCGCCGCGGCCGCGCGGACTGGACTCGACGGCGCCGTCATCGGCTGTTCCTCGTGATGCTCCATCTCGCGAATATTATTGATTCTATCTTCTTTTTGAAAAATGGCGCAACGCTCTGTTCTGTGAAGCTCAACGCGCCGCGCCGTTTGACACGGGTCCGGCGCCGCGACGACGATCGAGTCGAGCGTGTAGCCGTTTCACTCCTCCTCTCAATGGACTACTCCCACTGGCTTACGACGACTGCGGCACGTCTCGTCTTCATTTTGCTCGCTTCGTCTGCTTGACGCGCTTTATTTCGCGGCTCCGAGCTCCGCGTGTGGTGCGGAGCCTCTGGGCTCTGGGTGCGGATAACTCCGTCTTGCCTCTCCTCTCTTGCTCTTGCCTACCTAGCTTGCTTTTGATTTTGGCCCTCCTTTTTCGGTGTCGCTTTGCGCAGGCCTTCTCGGTTTTGCAGTGCCTTTGCCTTGCTTTCGCTTGTTGTCCCATTCATTTTTGGTTTGAAAGCGCTGCTGCGTTTCTCTATTTCGCAAGGGTTCAGAGTTACATGAATAATTACTACACAGAGCACGGGAGTCTTTCATTGACATAGATCTTAATTCATAGGAAGAAAAAGTAATAAGTCAATTGAAGGTGACAGTAATAAATTACTAACGTTCCACCCTATTGTTTCTTTCATTCTCTCCCCTCTCTTTCGGAGTTCTCGAGTCGTGTTCACAGTTGAGAGGATTTTAACCGTCCGCTAACCGTTTCGTCGTGATCGGATCGGATTGACGTCATTCGGATACTCATGTGAGTTATCATTGTTGTTTTGTATCCACAGCAAAGGTCTCTCATCTCTGCCACTTCTGTGCTGGGCCACGTTATCTCAGGAAGGAGATCTTTGCCACATACAGCCAGGGGTGCTACCACTGGCCTCTGGAATGATAAGTTCATTCCACGTTTATGTCGGTGGCGGCTTGTGTGGGATTCAGTGAAATCGCTGCAGTGGAGCTGTATCTGCATCTTGTTGAGAATATTGTTCATTATCGTTAGTGTCGCCTTGTAGCATTGCCTTTTGCACTATGTGGTACATTAGAAGACCTTATCCATATAGCATCCAAACAGCTTGATACAAGAATGCTAAATATGGATATCAAGGATAACACACAATCAACCCGTATCCAAATTCTGGCTGTCAGAAAGTGAAAGTGAAAGTGAAAGTGAAAGCAACCATATTTGTTTGACTTTCCAAGTTTGAACTATAGAAATGTTTGTTACAATCCTGATCCTGAACTACCTACCTGCATGTCATGTTGATGTGCAGATGCTGGTACCATTAGCATTAGATTACAGGGCAAGTTAAATTGGGTTGTGATAGCCAGAGCCAAAAGCTCTCAACCTCAAGAATCATTCCCAAGTATACTGGGAATTGGATATCCGGATTTGTTTATGACAGAGTAGGATATATGCAGAACTAGAACTCCAAACAAAGAGAACTGCCCACCGGTCCCTTCGATCAAGCTACATCAACATCATTGTTCTCTTGTAAGCAAGTGTTTCAAACAAGGTGTTATTTAGGGCTGGCATTAGTTTGCGGGTGCGGTGAGGTGGAGGGGGGCTCCTCCTTGGAACCAACCACTGAAACTGATAGGTACCGTACGTTTGTAATGCTTTGACACAAACTCATTTGAGGGATTTTTTTTCTCAGCGACTACTTGGAGTTAGAAGCTGATTTTTGTCACTGG
>JALLBE010000812.1:0-13362 GCA_036939795.1 Thalassiosira mediterranea
TGTAACAATTCTTGGGCCATGGAGGCCAGAATGAGGTACTACGACACTCTTGAAACTAAGGTGTATAGTTATACACCTTAGAATCTCATGGGGGGTTAGGCATCGCAGGACTCTGTCAAGATAGAAGTAACAATGTACAACAAAGTTTTAGGCAATGATTGATGCTATACTGTTCCAAATTAGTGTACATCTGACCACCAATCTCCCCATGACCCTTCCTTCTATTCAATATCAAAGCTGCCTTTTCACCAAAGTCTCCCTCAGACCCAAATCTGAACACAATCCTGACATACAGTCAACCAAAGCATCAACGGACTGCAATATCTCACTGTGACACATTCCTCAGCTTCTACTACTGTCATGTCAATTTCTCCCACACCGGATCTAGAATCACCCTATTGAATGATCCAACAATGTTAAATACCCCATGTTCCTTGGTACTTGGTAGGCACTTGGGCAAAAACAAAGTTGGTAACGGGTGCCCTCATTGTGAAGTCATTAACACAAGCGCTTCTGCATATCTGGGGATTTGATCCTAAGAATCACATAAGGGTGTGTTTGACTTCATGATGAATTTGGTAATGAAGAAAGGGTGTGTTTGACTTCATGATGAATTTGGTAATAAAGAAAGGGTGTGTTTGACTTCATGATGAATTTGGTAATATTTCTCGCTGGACTGAGTATTATAGCAAATGTGTGTACATGATTATGCAGTGGTATTTGTGCTGCATGGCGGCTGAAAACTGGCCGCAGCGCAGCAACAGGCAACAGGTTGGCAGCATGTGGGAGCACGCGGTGATGGTGACGGGGGATTTGGATGTGCCGGAGGAGGTCAGGTTGCACACACTCAAGGAGTATATTTGTGTCTGACGGGACACACTTGTGGTTGTGGCCTCTTGTGGTGTATGCAGTGGATTCTACAGTCTTTGTCTTTGAGGCATGTGGGGATGGAGATGGAGAGCTCAGGCAGGGGTCGGCTCCCCACCTTTGCTGGTGGGAGCAAACTATGAACCGTGGACAAGACCGAGGTGACCTCTTTATTTTTATGGGGTGGGTACTTTGCTATAACTATAATTAACTTACCAGAGATAGAGCAAGATCCTAGTCGTAGGTGTCGGGTAGGTCACTACCGAGGGCTTCAAAGCCCACACTATTGGTAAGCCATTCATATGACCGGAGGCTGAGTCAAAAGAACGGCACTGATTAAAAACTATCATGGTGTATTCTCACCTTGCCAAGAAAATCCTCAAGTTGGGCTTTGCTCCAAAGTGTGATTCATTTGAACATCATCATTGACATTGAGAACAAAAATGTTGAGGGCATTAATATAAATTTCCGTCACCTGCAGCCTGCATGAGGTAATATGACCGCCCTTCCATTGGAATGAGCTCCTGGATAGAAGAGTCATCAGGATGAGATAGGGCAGTGATCAGCAATGACAAAAAGCCAGGACATTGAATAAGGCCTGGCTGGTGGTAAGGGCTGCAGCGCATGATCTCTTTCACTTTCACTTTCACTTTCACCCTTGAGAATTGAGAAGAGGCAGTGGCTCCCTCAGCCTCAGCGGAAGCGGGCAGCGTGCAACCATTGAAGTCGTCCAGCACGATCAAAAAATCCTTGTTCCCAGGGGTGCCCAGTGGGATCAATGGGATGAGTTGGGTGAGGGGTAAATGGGCCATGGCAGCTGTCTGATGGGTTTGCCTGCATGCATTGAGAATATCGTGGGCTGAGCCCGAGATATTGTTAAGATTGTTTTATCCTGCGCGAAGCTTGACGCCTTGACGGAGAGGCGTTGGCAGCAGATTTCTTAGCTCAAAACCCTACGAGAAAACTGCTCATCTTGAGATGGAATATGTACATCGGAATTAGTAACAATTTTTCAAACTAACCTACATACATACAGGCGAAATAAGACTGAAAAGATTGGTCGGAAGTCGATCGGAACACCTGCCCACCATCCGCATAACATGTCTTTACGATATTCTTTCATTTTAGATATATTAGACACATATGTGGGAATAGTACAAATGTCACAGTTGTAAAAGAGGCAGGTTCAACCAGTTCTCACATCTTTCTCATCACAACTGCCCCTATACCTGCAACATATTGCCCTCAAAATAGCTTCACTTCGGGTTCGCACCCCGGACCCATCTGCTCGTGGACGGACCCAAGTGGACCCATCGGCTGTATGGTATCTTGACGCGAAAGCACACGCACTTTTGATACGCCATCTTCTTGCTTTGCTTGGGTCTGCTTGCTCTTTCGGAGTGGGAAACCCGAAAGCAAGAAGAAGAGCCCAAACAAAAATGGCCGAACAATGACGGGATGCATGTGATGCAATGCAGCAAAAAAGTGAAGGCGCAAACCCGCCCGGCAGGTGCTTGTGGGCTGGTGTTTTCGGCCAATGGTTTCGGCTTTCGTCGTTGGCACCTTTTCACCATTTCGTCGGCTCGTCGTCTTTGGCTGGGCTCGTTCTTCTCCGCGAACCCCTGCGCGAACAAGAGGATCGAAGTTGCCTGCCGTCATTGTTTTGTTTTTTGTTGAGGGGAACTCTCGGAGTCTCCTCCATCCATCGCACCAAATCAGTGATGGCAATGGCCGCGCGGGATGGACGGGATTCGTAGATATGAAAAACTTTGACGTGTGAAGCTTTGACGGCTTTGGCGTGAAGCGCTCCCCGCGGCGTCCGTGCGTGCAGTGGAAGGTGGAACCCGCCGAGCCACGCGAAGCGACGTAAGCCTTGGCGGCAAGCGGTGGCAACACATTCGACTCCTCAAATTCCTCACGGCGCCCGGCCCGGCGGCAACGATACATCGAAATATATATCATGGGCTGCAATGCCAGCTCGCCAGCCGGGATGGCGGGCGGCATGATGTACTTCTCCAATAATGACGACGGCGACGGAGACTACGCCGCCGACGATTGGACCCGCGACCGGCGACGAAGGCGCCCGGGCAGCGGACCCGATGATGCCGGGACCGGCCCCAACAACGCGAGTCCGACGCGGGCGGGGTGTGGCGCCAGGTGTCCCCCCTCCCAGGGAGGAGGAGGGCCCTCCTCCGAACCGTGCGGGTCGTTGGCGCCCATGGGCTGTCAGAAGAATAATAGCGCATTGGACACTCCCGAGAGGGCCATAAGGCCGCCGCCGCCGGGGGGCCGAACGAGCGGCGGCAGCAGCGGGAGGAGGAGGCCGCATCCGGACGACGGCCACCGCGCGCCGGCCAATCCCGCCAAGGGCAAATCCAAGGAAGCCGGCGATGCCGAAGCGGTCCTTCGGACGGCCTCGCCGACCTCCGCGATGCATCAGCCCCTGCACCAACCCTACGCCCTGCACCTCGACGAACACCACCACCACCACCATCACCATCCGCATCCTCTCCATCATCAAAATCTCCATCATATGCATCACATCAATGGCGGCGAACCCGAGACCCCCAACTCCATGGACCATGCCTTTCGCAGGCGTCGATGGCTGGCACTGCCGGAACATCGATACGACATGGATTCCCCCCATCCGCCCGTCGGTCCGTTCCTGGGGGGGACCTACTGGATCTCGGCCACCATCGCGAGCGGTAGTAGTCCCGCCGGGAATGATGATGATGGCACACCCAAACGAGGACGCATTGGCGGCATTGGCGGCGGTGGGCACTACGGGCACTACGGGCGCATCATCCCCTCGCCGGCGGGTAGTGGCAGGAGGGTGGTGACGCCATCGTCCGCGCGGGGCTCGGCGGCCCGGGGCCCATCGTCGGCATCCCGGGCGGGCGTGATGCCGTTGCCGTCGTTGGATCTATCGGAAGATTGGGACGACGACGACGACGAGGATGAAGAGGACGATCGGGATCGGGGGCCGTTGTTGGAGACCTCGGGCTCCTCCGACGATGCGGGCAATGACGACGACGACGACGACGACGACGATGGCTCCGAGGATGGATGGTGAGTTTGGTTTCGTTCCTTCGTCGTGCACCGTCTCGTGCATCCTTTTTGCTTTCGGTCCGTTTTTTTGCAAGCGTCGTTGCAATCGGTCATGGCATGCGTTGTAGTCTCGTCGGCCAGCAGAAAGGGAATGTTCTTAGGAGGATAGGGGAGCCCTTGTTCGTTATGTGCCAAGTCTCTCTCCTCCATGATCAAGTTCCTCGATGCAACGGGCGCGGCACTGTTCGGGTCGCTCGACCTATGGTTATGGTACCGAGTTCTACGTTTGGGGATCCGGGGTCTCTACAGAGTTCAAATGTGTGATTGGTCTATAAGGTTCCGAGAATCTCATTCTGAGCGCAGGTGCATGCCAGCGTGATTGCGATGTGCTTGTAGGTACTGCTTCATCAGTCGTCTCGATAATGGCCCACTGTTGAAAACAAATGAAAAGCCACCGACTTCCCATCGCCAGTAGATGGCTTCATGGGTTGACGATGCCGATCCTCTTCTCACCGCTGCATTCGTTTTATTCCTGATGTGAACACAAGCAGTGACCAAGATGAGGGTGAAATAATGAACCTGTACTCGCCTGGAGAAAGTGTCGACATAAGCCGAGAACTGCTGGACTACAGCTGTCTCGACGAGAGCTACGCCGTCGCCGGATCGACGAGTCATAACTTTCCGCGGAGACTATTCGACGATACCCTCGACACCACGGCAAGCAGTACCCTCGACAGATCTCATGTGACGGTGACACCTCCGAGGCCCTCTGCAGGTCGAAGGGCAAGCATCAAAGCGAAGGCGAAGCTCCAATCGTTGTTGTGCCAGGCTCCCACTGCATCACACGCCACCCTGACCCCGCAACGATTGGTCAGACCGGTCCCCTCGTCTCCAAACGTGGCAACCTTTTACGGCGACTGGGGGAGCCAGCGCGAGAGGCGCGTGTGTACCCTCCCCAGCCCAAACGCCGGCGAACCCATACGTCTGCGCGTCACCGAGCGTGCGGGCCACAAACCGGGCCTCGGCATCAAGCACAGCATGAGCGGCAACACCCACAACTCGACCTCCTCCCCGGGGGGCGACTTCTTCTCCTACGATCCCTACTTCAGCGCCGGCAAGTACGTCGTGACCCATCCCGACGGCAGGTCGTACGGCAACGGCCTCGTCATGAGGACGGGATGGCAGTTCATGTCGCTGGAGGACTCGCGGGGCGAGGTTTTGGCCGTGATAAAGAGCCGGCACACCCACGTGCCGAGCGCGGTGGTGTACTCGCCCAAGGCGAGGTACGCGGGACAGGTGGCAAGCGGGCACCGGCTCTCGGGGCGGACGGGCGCCCACGCGGCGGTCGTGGACGGCGGGGACGACGGCGCAAGCGCGAGGGGCGGCGGCGCGCTGTATCCCTGGGCGCTGATGTCGAAGGCGGGACGCACCATGGAGGACGAGTGCGCCGTCCACCTGGTGAAGGACGACGCGGGCGCGAACGGTCTCGCGTCGTCGGGCGCGAGGGGGAAGGTGGAGAGAGGGAGGGCGTCCCATCCCGGCATGTTCAAATCGATGCCCAGCTTCCGGGGCCGGCACGGATTCGACGGGGGGCTACACACCCACACCGTCGTTTCGAGGACGACAGAGATGATCGCACGGACGGGCAAGGGCGGCAATTGCACTTCCTTGGAGGAAGGCGCCGGCGTGCCCTGCTGCGTCATCGTACGGGACCCCACCAACTTGGATGCGGTGGACATCACCATCGCCCCTGGCATCGACCCTCTCCTCATGATTTGTTATTTGGCGAGTCATTCCAAAATGGATGTGGAGCCAATCATGAGCGGATACTAACTAAAAGATAGTGTTCGGCGCCCTGCTTGACAGCGATATATTTTTATGATCGTCAACACCATCAGGTATGGGGTCTGGGCGAATTATGATGTTTCCAGTAAATATGACCGTATCATTGACTGCCTTTTTGGATAGCGAATCAAAATATCGCAGCAGACAATATTTAATGATATCTTTTTGTACAAATCTGTGTACATAATATTGTCCTACGAGGAAGACGATAACTGTTTCCGCATATTATCACTGTATCACGCTCAAATGATAAATTGTATGCGATCCCGGGTTTCTCCCAGTAAATGATTAAAACTGGTGAGCCATATTCCTCAAAGCGATTAGGCACGATCCTGTGGGATGCATTAGGTACACTATGAAAGCAATGGCAGACAAGCATGTGCGTGTCTTCTTCAGGGGAACTCACCTTGCTTGGCGCTCAGGGTAGACGGTTTTCACCATCAGAGGTGATCTGCCCTAGAATTGACATGATTTATGTTATTTCATTCTGTTCTCAGCTCTAAAGTTTGGTCAGTTCATGAGTTTAGATCTTTATTGGAATGCAAACTCTCTTTAAACACTTCCTTGTGGTCGCCCGTGTTGCCCATCATGAGCTGTTGACAAAACTGTTTGCGTGTGTGTTTTATGCCAACGACATGGTGTGTGGAAAGTAAGATCATAGAATGGCGAAAATAGAGATCAATCAGTGAACTACCATGGCAAATTCCGAAGCAGGAGGCGCCCATTTCGGGGCGGGGAGCACAACGGAAGGTGTGGACTGATGTGGTACAAGCCGAGGTCACCTGCTGTAGAATTTGAAGGGTGGCCCTCGCTCATGTGACATGATTGGGACTTCAGACGGACTGGTTGGCTCTTTGTGACTGGCCCTGTGTCCACGCAAAGATTCCATCCACGCGTTCACATACATATATCCTATGATTTGTAACCCGCATGCCTCGACAAGTCACGCGAAAACTCCTAAGGATACGGTACTTGAGGCCAGGCTTAAACCAAGATGGATATGTATGATACAAGAGGTGAATCTTTCATGCAGCATAAATGCTACTGATTCCCAAATAGGATTGTATTGGCGTGACATGCCCCCATGCACTTTTATTGTAGTACCGTGTCACAAGTTGCTCAAGATGCAAAGAAGGCGGGTTTGAAGTCTTCCCAGTTTTGTTCCGCAGCATGCAAAACTTTGGCTGCAAGCAAGATGTGGAAACAAGATGCGGTTAATCCCTGCGCAAAAATTGTCACGAGAATCCCGCTCAGCATTTTGAGGCGAAATGAGAAATATTATCAGTTTCTCTATCCCGAAAGAGGATGGCTCTAACACAGAAATTGCACGTTTTAGAGACACTGCGAGTCTGAGCGTGATGAGATTGGAAGAATGAACGGAAAAGGCTTCAAGTCAAGTTACGACTTACGACTACGACATCTTGTGCGATCTGCGACCGACCCTCGCTCGACTCTCGATGGGGTCGCGATCGTCACCGTCCGCATCGTCCGCCGTCCGCCGTCCCCGCCCGCCTCGTTCTATCACAGGATTCTCCCAGCCAGCTACCATACCTGCTATCCCACATCTATTCATAGTACTCAATCCCAGGAGCCAGGAGATCCCAGGGGTTGACCGTTATCCCAAATCGCAACTTATCCCATAAAATCAAACCAAGCAGGACGCTTACAACCAACTGTACAAGCATAATTTATGCAACACTGAAACAATATGTTCGGAAAGCCAAGAAACGACGACTCGATCCAAGCTGATCAAACGCGAGTTTACATGACTTCTCTCAAAAGCATTGCTGCGAGTTCACCGACCCAAACAAATTGGTCAAACCCTCCTGTCTCCCCACCATCACCCGCAAAGAGGGTACTGCGTCTCATATGGCGAAAGGGACAGGCGGCGAACGACCTTCCTAAGCTCCCGAGCATGGACGACGAGCCCGTCATGATATCAGATTCAATATCAGGTTCGATGCGACTCCAAAACAGTATCCTCGCCGTGACATCTCAGGATGATAGTGAAGGCGTACAAGAAGTGCGCTTCTGCAAGCAAGACGAAGCTAGGAGGGTAATTCGAGCATTGCAAAAGAGGGCCGAATCTCAAATCGATGACGGAAGACTGCGTGACGCCCTGCAGAACCTAAACAAGTCCCTTGCCCTACAACAGAAGCTTTATGGCAAGAAACACGCCAAGATTGCCACCACTCTGAACATGATCGGTGAGGTGCTGTCCAATATGGGCGAGGATTACAGGTACATGGCCATGTCTGCCCTGGAGGAATCGCTGGAGATTCGACAGGAAATAGAGCCAGGATCTGAGGAAACTGCAAATACCCTGAAAAACTTATGGCTGCTATTTCATAAAAGCAACATTGATATATTGTCTGCTGACAAGGACTACACGTTCCAAGATTTCAACGCAACGGCTCAAGTATACTAATTCGAGAAATATAATAATAATAACAACAATAGGCAGACATTCAGCTCTCAATCCAGTCTTCAAAACACATCATACATACCATAGCATGATCGCAAATAAAAATACGTCTTCCACGTTATAAACATCATCTTGATGCCACGCTGCTTAGACAGATATGATACCATGAAAGCGTCCAGCACTGATGTACCAATGCTCAGTAAATATGTTTTTTTCTAACTCACAGTGGTCACACAAAACAGGACTGAGTTCTTTCTTAGAGTTTGGATATTCGATATTTCAGCTGTGGGCGAGAGAAAATGACAATTATTTCGCCTCTCCTTGCAAGAGGTTTGGCCCCCTGTTCCAGAGTTACTTGTGCATGACATCGATTGGTATAAACCGACTCTCATCGGCTCCCCTGCACCCATGTAAGGCACGTGCGCTAGTCGTTAAAATGAAGATGAAGTTAAAAGTATTATACGGCATCCCTTTCGTTTCGTTCCTGGTAATCTACAAATATTCCTGATAATGCTTTGTCTTATCACAACATCGCCTGTTGCTGAACTTCAAACAGTGATGTCATCACACCTTTGATGTTCTTCATTTCCGCCTTCAACTCTTTCTTGATGTTTTTAACGCGGTCCTTGAATGCCGCCAAATCCTTCCGATCTTCTACGAATTGGTCAACCAAATCTTGTTGTGTTGACGCCAAGTCCTCCTTCACTGCTTCTGTCTCTTCCATCTGTTTTGACAATTCATTTTCATCTGAATCCTCTGGCAGAGACACCTTCTGAACGAACAGGCCTTCCCTGACCTGTGGCGGCCAGAGCCAACCCGCTGACAGGATACCCATTAGGAGCCAGAATGGAATGAGGAACATCGATATGAAGACTCGAAGGGGAACATACAGGATCATCCCCATCCCACTTGTGTCCACCTCTGGATCAAAACACTCAATTAGTTTCTTCCACAAAATACGTTCCCAAGAGATCTCAACCTTATCCTTTTTCACAAGCGCCTCCTCCTCATCCTCGTCTTCATCATCGTCGTCACGAAGCTTGAACAAATTCATCACAGTCTTCTTCCAAGGTCCATTCGTTACCATGTCCATGTCCGTGATGAATGCAAGCCGGTTAGACCAGAAAACAATTGCAGCACGTTCGTTGGTAACCACCCCATAAAGATCCGTGATGATGGCGATCAGAATGTTCAAGAGAATGATCATCTCCACGAAGAAGAAGATGAGGAACAGGACCAGAGCAAGAGGGTTCCAATAAAACATAGTGTCATCAATCTCGCCTAGAGGGCACGAAGAGTTTCTTCTGTGTGAGTTTACATAGACCGACCTACAAAGATCTCCAATAAAGAAGGGTAAACTCACCAAGCATCATCGTGAAAGCCTTGTAGAAGGACCACCACAAGTTTGTGCAGAAGGGATCGTCGAGGGATGGCTCACAACTATCAGGCTCCTCATCTTCCACAACAATATCATCGTACCAGTACACATCATCCATAGGGACATTATCTGTAATGTTGACAGTAGCTTCCTGCTCTGCAGCTGCTGCTTCTTGGCATATCGGACTCTGCCTGAACAAGGTATACCTGAGGGAAGTGACAGCAGCACGCCAAGAATGTCAGCATAATAGTGATACCGATGGAGCCAAACCAGGCATCAATTCACTCACCACATCTGCCCAAACATCATCAATGTGATCATCAAGCAGACCATGAATGCCATGAGGCGACTCGAGACGTAAACGACACCGCTAACAAAGACAGCGAATTCGATAAGGATACTCTTGAGGTAGGCAAGGACCTGGCAGTAGCTTATACCAAGGGTGAACGTTGCCCCCGTCCTGAAGCGCTCGTCGTTACCCATACCAGTTTGCATTAGAATGGAGTAGTATGTGATGAGGAAGACGAACGACAGGTTGAGCAAGTTCTCGAGGTCGGCCAGGTAGGCGAAGACTGTGGTCTGTGTCCGGACGGATATCATCTGAGTGATCTCGCGTCCCAGAAAGTAAATGGCCCCGATGTAGAGGGGAGAGAGGAGTGCGCCTGACACAGCATTGTCGTCGTTCAGGGGGTCAAACCGACGTCGGAGCGACTCCTCAGCCGTGACGGAGAAGGAGCCAATCACAGCAGCAAGGAAGTAAAAGTCGAGCATGAGGATCATTGTGGGAAAGCGCGAGCTGATCTTCGTGTTAAGCATGGTCTGGACCGTGGGGTGGATGACGGCGAAATCCCTGAGCCACTCCGGCGCATTTTGCACGCCCGTAAGGAACTCGATACTCGTCCTGGGCCCCGCCTTGAGGTAAATGCTGAGGCATTCCTGTATGGCGTCCCTCTCCTCAAACTTGTCCTCCTCAACCGATGCTGCCTTCGTCGCAAGTAGGTGGAGGGGCAAGTTCTTCTCTGCGTCGACCTTGTCCATACAGCTGGGGCTTAGGTCGAGGAGCATCTTGACGACGTTGGGTGAATTCGGCCGATCAGCGTTTCCCATTGCGAAGTGGAGCGGTGTCCTCCCCTTGGCGTCAGTCTTTGTCATGCTCTCCTCCCATGCTTGAATGAGCTCGGAGAGGATTTCCTCCGACGCACCGTAGGCGCACGCGTAGTGGATGGGAAGCATTGCATTCTCGTCCGGCCACTTGGCACTCTCGCCTGTCTTCCCGGCCAGCAATTTCACGAGGGTTGGCGTCGGAGGATTCTCCACGTTTCCAAGTGAGAAGTGCAGGGGGGTACGTCCACGCTTATCAGTCGTCAGTATACTATCAGGGTAGGCTTTCAGCAGAAGCTCTACCACTTTGATATCGGTTCCGTTAGCACAAGCATAGTGCATCTTCGGTGTGGTGCGCAGGCGAGAGAGAAAGGACAAATGTATGAAAAGGGGGTGCACCATGAACGTAAGAAAAGGGCAAAAGTGCACATCTAGTCAGTGCCGAGCCTCTCTTGCTCCCACAAAAGAGTGGCACAAAAGAGCAAGGTGTATCATCCACGTTCTCCCAAGTTCTCTCTCGGCTAGCAAACGTTGGCAGCATCATCCCAACATCAGCAATATCAAAGACCACTGGGACGGTCCAGTAGTGGTTGGGACTCATGATGCAGACAGGTTAAAAGTGGTAATTTTCTGGTCTCCCCCTCCTTCCCTACCCGTAATACCAAAGGGAAAGGAAAAATACGATCATTCATCGGCACTGGCGCCAATAAACTCGGTGGTATATGGAGATGGAAGATGGAGATGGCCTTGGACCTGGTGCAAGGCTGCCCGCTCCTGTCTTGATAAGCCTCCCATTCAAATAACGAATGCTGATCAGCCCAGTGAAATTGATGCCTCCCATTTGGATCCAAATTGGTGCCATCGGGGCATTCTTACGACTTGGCACCTCATATCTCCCAGTCAGGGCTGCCTAGGCAATATTTCCATGCTCTGACAACATTTTGCAGTAACACTCGACGATCCCCTACGGTACTCCAAAACTCGGACGCCAACAAAGAGAGAGAGAGAAACTAAATAGACTCACCGGAAGCCATCCGAAGCTATCTGCCCAAAAGATCATATCCGGTGCAGCCATCAACATCACATCCACCACATCCACCGGGGGCCTATTCCTGCAGGCCACGTGCAACGCCGTGGTGTCGAACTCCCCCTTAAATTCCACCGCCTCCCTCGTCTCGTCCGCGCTGTGAATCCGCAGCCACTCCCTCACCAGCTCCCAGCACTCTTCCGGATCCTCGTAATCCACCACGGAATCTATGAGGGCGTCGAGCGAGTCGGACATGGGGTCGTATGACCCCTCGTCGTCGTCCTCGTCGTATTCTCCGTCGTCGCCCTCCTCGCCGCCGTCGTCCGAGCTGTCGACGCTGGCGGATTCCTCGGACGACGCCGACTCCTCGGACGAGGCGGATTCCTCGGACGAGGCGGAGGATTCGGAGTAATCCTCATCGGGGCTGGGGGGGGCGCGGTTTCGGCGGAGGCGCGGCATAGTGGTGCTATCGAATTGCTATGTATATTATTGTAAAAAGGCAAACTTTTTACTTTTTTTATTCCGCCGCGGTTGGCGGTTGCATCTAGGATCTAGGCCTTTGCTTTTAGGGGGAAAGGGGGTCCCCCACAGAACTTCGGAGCGTCAGATAGGGTCAAAGTCGGCCCAAACCCCCCATTTGGGCAGTTCAGAGGCCCTCAACGGGCCCCAGACGTCGCTGTGACACCAGCATGACAGGTCTCTGGTATGTATTTGTACGTATTCCTACGTGCGCCCCGACGCAAATCAGCGGGGGGGATATTGGGGTTGATCCCCCGAAATTCCTGATAGTTCACCCCTAAAAGCAAAGGCCTCGAGTTAGATGTGCGCGTGGAGCTTGCGTGGAGAGGAGAGGAGAGGAGACGAGCGGCGCATCACGCGGTGCATGCACCTCATCATTCTTCTCTCGTGCCTCGTTCTCAGTTCTCAGCAACTCGAGGTCAACTCGCCTTTGAACTCGGCTGGTATTGTAGAGTACGGCGCCGAACTGGGCATCCCGCTCGTGGCAAAGTCGGCAGGGGGACATCGCTTGCTCGACAACTCAACAAATTGTGACCGCGGCCGACGGCCGACATAATCGGGCTCAAGCTCAACCACAGACCGCAGACGACAACCTCCTGTGATGACAATCATGGCCAGTAACAAAAAATTAGGCAATGCCACCGCCTCCACGTTGATAGGCAAGCCCTTGGCCATGGGACTGATCTCCCTTTTTGTCGGGATTGGATTAGCAGTACAGTATCACATGGTAGCTTTGAACATGACGCATACTGTGGCATCAACAATGAAGGTCACAAGAGCAATTTATGATGATGGTACCACCAACATCACCTTCTCCGAAAGCGAATGGGGCATATTGCCGATGGCAACAAATCCACTGTCCCAAAAGAAAGAGAGGAAAAAATTATCAACACACCACCCACAATTCAATCCACAGATAACCATTCTATTTGGAATATTTACAAGAATTCAGATATTAGAATTCGGTCGGGGGCCCAACCTATGGGACGGTTTGGGCATCAACTGAAGACGGGTAGGTGAAAACTCTGATTAAATTGCTGTGAATTGCAAGCTCTGACTCGCTTACTCCTTGTGACGCCCATTCATTGCACAGCTGTTACATCTATTATCATATCTGCTCTCTATGGTACTCAAGTCGAGACGCCATGGACT
>JALLBE010000813.1:0-13384 GCA_036939795.1 Thalassiosira mediterranea
ATAGCATATCTGACCCCTGGGTTTCGACCAGATCCCGATTTTATAGAGGCAATTGTTTTGACCTGGAAATCACATGTTTTGACCGTTCAACGTCCTTAACGGAAATGTATACGAAGGAATAATAATATAGAATAAACTCATCGGAGGAAAGTTTTAGGAGTAAAGACCCATGATGTTCTTGCGTCAGCGATCAAATAAATCCATCAAGAAGTTCACCTCCGCGCACAGCCATCACATCTCACATCCCACGCACTACGTACTCCATTCTACCTCCAACCTCCGAGCAATCCATAACGCCTCCATCCAACCTCCTCCAAGTCATCCATTGCCACCTCCCCATCGCCGGCCACGCCATCACCACCACAGACCTCGGCTTGGCCATTGACCATCGATCCGCTGTCTCGAATTCGATCCGAAGCATCCCGCGACCCTCGACGCAGAATGATGACACGCGCTCAATTCACACGTTGCCCCGCGCAGCTTGGGCACCATGATTGATGAGTCCTTCGGCCAAGCTTCGGCCCTCGGTCCCTACATATCTCTCTAGACGGCGGTGCATTATGCCATCGGCTATGTTTCCTCTCTCCGGGGCTACAATAATGCCGCCATCTCCGGCTACATAATGTGCGATTGGTAATAGGTAGGTGCGATGGTGATGGATCATCCGTGAACGCTCTTGTGCCGTCCGCCGTCCGCCCGTGCCAATGATCCGACTTCGATCCCACACATCAAGCACACATCGACAGCGTCAGTGCAGACCATACCGCGATGCCAAGTCCAACGCTAGGTGAAGCCATCAATCCTGGTTATGCGAGGTGATGGGGGATGGGGGATGGGGGCAAGGTTGGAAGTGTATATCGAGCCAGAATAGTGCTCACACTACATAGTGAAAAGATATTGTGTGCATGGCACATGGTTTGCACCATACCGCCGCCAGTCAGGTGAGTCCAGTATATTCGCCTCCTTCCCCTGAAAAGGACTAGAACGGGTTGATTTCTGCCGGCGAGCGAGTATTCCCTGTCTCGTTCATCGGATTTTGATGCCCAATACGAAAGAGTGACATTCGTGTCTAGTGAGAAAATTAGGACTTTCTCATGCGCAAGCTATAAACAGCAGCTTGGGTTACAAACGTCATGTTTCTCATACCCTGGTTCTACCTGCTGTGCCTGCATGCTACATGTGAATGGTCTTGACCACCTTCACAATGTCTGGGGGGGTTGTACTAACAACTCTCGTTTGTGCATCAATTTTAGTACATGAATTGGAAGCCGAGCGCAGCGGTAGACTGAAATATGTGCCTCGAATCGACTGTTGATACTCTGAGGGTGAGCTGTTTGAATGATGACCAGGTGAAAAGGATCAACGGGTCGTGCCTGCCAGGCTTTTTGAAACAAGGAGATAAACATACCGGCATCGCGACACGGTCTCGCCACGCCCGAGTTCTATGTGAAATCTGTGCATATCGAGTGCAGAAGATTGTCACAAGTACATCTGATACTACATTAAAATATATACGGTTGTATAGTAACGTTTGTATAGTAACGTTGGATGCCAACATTCATAGACTTGCAGGGGTAGAAGTCAAATCCACGTCTCTAATCTCCCTGCGTTGGGGGTAAGCAAAGAGGGTTATGCACATGTTGGTTCGGATTGTCTCCCTGACCAAAATCTGACTACATCTTTATGAATTATATTTTTATTTCATTTTGCATGTTCTGTGGTCCATATTGTACTGGGTCCAAATCAAGCCCGGCCCTCGATTGTGACCGCATCAATGAGTACATCATCTTCGCTGTCATCTCCCTTTACTCTGAACGCTATCCTCAGACTGCTTGCCTTGAGAGCATCAAACTCGAAGCCCATTTCATCGTACCATCTGCTGTTCTCAAAGCTGAGTGGTGAAAAGGTGTAGGCACTCCAGCATTTTTCGCCAGTGATGGCTCCACCATCAAGCTCATAGTCAAGGCAAAGGTCATCACCGTGCTCCATCTTAATGGCATAAAAAGAGAAAGTGACTCTGATTCTTGAGAAAGGATTGTATGCCAGACTAATCTGGTTCGATATCAACACAGATTGTCCTCCTTTTCCGTCCTCGAGGCGTACTACGCCAGTCCTGCCCATCGCACTCGTGTAGTGGTTGGCAGTGTTGTCGTGGTGATCGAAGATTCCGTACCCATATGCGAAGTCCTCATCGCTAATGGTGGCCCAACTTTCTCGGGCTGCGTAGGCAGTTGCAGATCTCCCGCACCCAAACGAGGCTGGAGGGTTCAAGCTGAGATGACACACATTGGTCCTGATCCAATCGTATTGTGCAGATACCCGAGCATAGACTCCCGGAAAATCTTTGTGAGCACACCCAATACCCCAGCTCACAACGCCAACCTGGACATCTCCCGAGGCTGATCGAATGACGAGTGGTCCACCTGAATCGCCTTGACAACTGTCTTCGCCGCTGTCTTTGGCGCAGACCATGTTTTCAGTGATTTGGTCATGGTAGTTCTCCTTGTCGCCGTCAATCTTGCCACTACTGTCATCGCACTCCTCGTTCGATATAATGGATACTTCCACCTCCATCAACTCATCCGCGGGCATGTCGCGGTCGGGATGCATGTTGCCCCATCCCATCACTGTTACATCCTCGCCCAAGGAAACCACATCACTGTTAACCTTAACAAGTTCAACGTCTTCAGTGGTAGATCGTGATAGGAATAGCAGCATGAAGTCGTTGTCAGTCAAGTAATCGTCGTAGTCGGGATGCGACATTTCAATTGCAACATCGATCTCCTCTCCATCGTCAGTATCCAGGTCGTGACGGCCAATCACGGCCTTGTACTTTCCACCGGCGCAGTGTGCTGCACTGAGCACCACATCAGGCGCGATCAAAGATCCCCCACAGAAGTGCCCGTTTTTGTCTTGGAGTGACACTGCGTAGGAGTAGCGACCCTCGACCGCTTCGTCACCTCCGATGATTCTTGCATCGTCGAATAATCCAAGCTCTCGTTCTTGGTCGTTCCCGCGCAAGGACGAGGATGACACGGTCGCAAATAGTTGTGCTAGCACGAAAGCTGTGGCGGGATTCATGGTGGTGATATCGTACTGCGCTGTTTGTGCCTGTTTGTGTTTGAAGTTCTGGCCAATGATTTATTATGAGATGAAGCTGTACCGAACAGACGATGCTCGCGACAGCAGATACCTTCCATTGTTCAATTGACACTGGCGTTGTCTATCGTGTATCATGTATCGTGAAATGTAAGAGGGAGAGGACGGTATTGGGCGATATTGTATGTACCATATGTTGTACGAGCGGGAGGCATCGGCGCCAATGAGGAAAATGTGAGCGTGATGTGAGCATAATAGAAGATCCCAGTTGCCAATCTTATCAAAAAGTCTTGTCACGTCAGCAGCTCCGCGCGGATCCGCACTTTCGACCAAAGCGATAGTCCAGGCCCTTACACTTGACAATTGACAAGCATTCATTTCACACTACATACGAACCTAGAGGTATGTACGTACGCGCGCTTTGGTGGGTCACATCTATCGCACTTCTACCTATCCGTGCTCCGTCATAGCTTCTATCGATCAATCCCCCTGCGATCGCTCCCAACAACTCGAGCTCATAAATCGAAACCAAACCGAAACGAAGCAGTAGCCAAAGCCGAAGGCAGTTCTTCTTCAGCCAAACCATGTATCTATCCAAAGTATTCCTGCTTTCCCAGGTGTGCGCCGTTGCGTCGTCCTCTTCGCTCCGCGGTGGCAATCCGAATGAAAGGGACTTGAGAACGAGAATCATCGGCGGCAGCGAAGCCACAGAGGGAAGATACTCCTACGCAGTATCTCTTCAAGACGACGTGGGCCACTTCTGTGGCGGCTCTCTCATCGCCCCGGATGTCGTACTCAGCGCGGCTCATTGCATGCAGTTCAATGCAGGATACGAGGTTGTCATTGGTCGCCACGATCTCGAAACTACCGACGGTGAAGTGAGAACTGTAGCTGCAGAGATCACCCACCCCGACTACAGCTGGGCAACAACAGACAACGATTTCATGATCCTCATTCTCGATCAGCCAGCAACGGAGGACGTGGATCTCGTGAGTTTGGGTACAGATACCGTTCCAGTTGGGTCTGCAGTCACTGTGATGGGTTGGGGCGACATCCACCCCGCAGATGATGTACAGGAGAGGTCAGATGAGCTCATGGAAACCGAGGTATTTGTCGTATCAAACGAAGAATGTGAAAGAAGCAACGGCACCGTTGGAGGTACGGAAATCAATGGAACTGTTGTTGGAGGATACGACGAGGACTATCATGGTCAGATCACAGAAAACATGATGTGTGCTAAAGACGACGGAGAAGACAGCTGCCAGGGTGACTCAGGTGGGCCTCTCGTCATTCGCTCGGACTCAGGAGATATTCAGGTCGGCGTTGTGAGCTGGGGAGTGTCATGTGCACATGAAAATTTCCCTGGTGTTTACGCTAGGGTGTCGGCCAGATACGAATGGATCAGGAATCATGTGTGCGCTGAAAGCTCTGATCCGCCAGCATCGTTCAATTGCGAGAATCGAGGTGTTGCTGGCAGTGCCGATTGGACAACAATTATGGAAGAGGACTTCACGTACGGGTTTGGCCTCTTCAACAAAGATGGCAACAATGCTAACCACTACGCCACTACCATGGAAAGAACTGGTGTTGTGGGTGTTGGAGGTGGAGTGATGGGAGTCTCAACATTGACCTCCAACGATATCTCTCTGGTAAACAACCCCTTTACAAGGATCAAGGTCACCTTCTCTCTGCATACCGTCGAGATGGAGCAACTTGATGATCTTTCCCTAGACTATGATATCGATGGTGGAGCCGTCACTGGCGAGAAGTGCTGGAGCCAATCGGGTGTCTTTGTCGAAGATAAATGGTATGACTATATCAGCTTTGAGTTCGCGTCTTCCAACGCGGAGAGCTTGAGATTGCGGTTCCAGGTCAGAGGAGCTGACGCCTACGATGGTGTGCTCATTGATTCGGTTGTAATCCAGGGACGATAAAGATGTTCGTAGTAGATGAAGCCACGACGCATGCAGCAACTGGTAATAATATGAACAACTACTTATGTACATAATGAAAGATTATTTGAGACACACTCCATCCATGCTCGCTCTGTTAATACTTTTTTGTCATGGCACTGAGATAGTCTCTCTCATACCTTTCTCTAGAGGCATTACTTATTTTTTTGGAACAAGAGTGGTGTTGTACATAATTTAGGCAAGGGAAAATGTTACAGAATTATTAAGAAGCATTATTCCACTAACACTGTCCCCAATCTGGTACCTGTATCATTGGTCCAACCTGCTTCCGGAAAATATCTGAGACCAAGTGTCGAATCTCGCCGCTTTGAATGCAAACGAGTTTACAGAGAAACGGGTATAAGGATCCCTTGTGGCGATTGAATTTCTCTGTCTCGAGGTTGAGGATGATCTCGAGGATGTCGACGACAACGCCAGCAAATGATGTGCAGTAGTATGCCACTTGACCTCCACTTTCGCTCGCACTTCTCCAGACGTTGGGATCGATCAGGGTGCCATCTTTTCGCTCGGAATCTAAAAACTCAGTGAGCACGTTTACTGAACGCTCCACAAGAATTGGTTCTGCAAATGATTCAGCGTTCCAGCTCATCTTTTCCTCTTCCTTTTCAGGATCCGGAGGTGAGTACAGCTTGGACAACAGTAGAATCGTTGCCTTCGTTGCACTAGCCTCCTGGGTTAGGAAGAAAATTTGACTGCTTCCGCGGTGACCAGATTGCCCAGCTGTACCTTTGAGAGCTTCATCAACTTCTTCCACTCCGTCGCCCCATTGGTCAAAAAACGCCTCTTGAAATACAAGGGCCAGGTCTTCGTCTTCCCGTGCAGTTCTGGAAACATGACGTGATTGGTCGAGTGTCACAAGCAGACATGAAATCTCTTCTTTTTCTGTGAGTACAGCAATTTGGTGAACAAATGCACAGGCGTCCTGCTGAAGACAGTGTGATGCAATACATCTTGTCTTCAGCGTAGGGAGCATGCTGAGATACGCATCACGATTGCTGATGGCGTCATCCGAATCGCCGCTGTCACTGCTCTTCGGGACTGCCCGCTTTGCCTCGACTATATCCTCTCTATTTTGCTCTTCGAGATTCGTTATTTTCGTCAGTGTTCCATTAAGACTCGTGCTCATGGTTTTCAACCAGGCCTCAGCTTCTTTTTTGTCAAGGTTGGCAACAGCATCAAGAACCCGGCGAAATGATCTGCTCCATTCTGTACAAGCAATTCGCACAAGAGCTTCACATGGTTGCCATTGTTCAACGTCTACAACTACCTCACCCCCAGCATGCACATGGTCAGGTACTGTCTCCAACTGCACTTTTTCTGGACGTGATCCTACAGACCATCGCATCAGCTGATTTGTAATCAAAGGCCAGAGCTCATCTCTTGCTTCAGGTCCTAACCCAATTAAATGCGTGTGGATGAGGTCGCTCAGCGTACCAAGAGCTATGGGTGCAGTTGTAGCAACCCAACTATCAGGGAAGGGTTGAAGATGAACATTCCTTTTTTCAGAATCCTTCTTCTTCAGGCTGTGGGCATTGCTCAGGTTTCCATCACCTCCGTGTCTCAAATCAGCAAAGCTGGCCTCGACAAGGAGCTCTGCCGATCCAAGGGGTCTGTTTGGAGCGCTGTCATCAGACTGTGACATGGCCGCGAATTTTTTAAGTCCTTCATCATCAGTTGGTGGTGGTAAGGGGAGAGGCTCGCCCACAAAGTCCAGACTTGACACTGAAGGACACTCAGATAATATCTTTACCACAGGAGAAATGTCATTTTCAGCCCCAATTTGCATGGACGGAAGTATGACGTGGTTGAGAATTGCTGACCACTGGGCCACAGAGAATACTTTTCCATGTCTGAGAAGAATGGCACGAAGGGCCATGGCACTTCCCCTCTGCACCAAACAACCCACGCCTCCGCTGATACTTGATGCCTTAGAACAAATTCCAGAAGCCAACCCATCAAGAAGCGGTCTCCAAATTACCATTTTCAGGGACTCTTCTTCAGACAACCCCTCATAAGTGAAACCGGGCGCAGTAGGATCATCATGTTGCCAGCCAGAAACAGGAGGCAATACTTTCCCATAAGCGATCAAATCGGCATAGCAGGCTGTGTGACAGAGTGCTCTCATGGACAAACCAATAGGAAGTGGGTTCTCACTTTCCTCGGTCTGTACAAAGGAGAGTGATGCTCGGCATAGGCCAACGAAGTCGTCTGCATTTGCATTTCTTATTCCCTGCTCAGAATAGGAAAGGTCTGCTTCTGGCTCGTCCTCTCCACTATCGGTCATTGGCCCTTCGCCATCTCCAGAGAGCGGACACAAGTCATCGAGATGTTCATCCAGCATTCGCTGCAGAATAGCCAGTCCCAGTGTGTTAATTTTCACGCTTGGATCGCTAGAGGAGAGCATCAATATCGAGAAGAAGATTTTCCACCCACTCCTCAGATTGTGGGCCAACATGCGGATGATGTTGTCGACACACCGCAGTACGAGCTCGCGGATATCTTCTCTCGAGCCCGGATTTTTCATGATGAGCAGGAACGGCTTCAGGAAAAGGCGCTGGAAATTGAAGTCCGTCAGTTCGGGCTTCTCGAGGAACTTGAAGCTCAGCTGACGCAGGGCATCGATCGCAAACATGCTGACCATGGCGTTCTCGTTGCACCCGACCTTTGCGAAGTGGTTGCCCATATTTTGCCATATCTGCGACCACGTTATTCGGGGACGAATGTTCATGTTGTAATCGGCAACTTCGACAAGACGCTGCAAGGAGAATATGCGAGGACCGTCCAATCCATGAGCAGAGCCGGCACCTTGGCGGCCAGTTGGTTTCGCCGATGTGGAGCTTACTCCGCTGATTCCTTTTTTCGTGTCCCCCGATATCTCTGCTTCGGACACGGCAATCAGCTGTTCGATGAAACTGACAACTCCACGAGCTGACAAGGTGACCGATGATGAAAATACCTTGTCAATCAAAACCTCGTTGACAGCAGCAAGCACTGCTTTCCCATTGTTTTCTTCCATTTCGCGAGCTGAATCAGATATCTTATTCAACTGTGGAGAACCGGCCTGAAGGAATTCATCTTCCGAATCTAGGCCAGCTGCAAACAGATGAAGTCTTCCAAGCTGAGAAATGCATTGCAGAATGGGTGACCAGCTTTCGCCGAGATACTCCCCGTCAATGATGGCAAGGCTCAAAAGAGTCCGAATGCATTCAATATTTTTGCTCTTCATTTCTCTGATGGATCCCAGTGTGGTGAACTTAGCAAGAGAATTCACGAAGGTATTTCTGGCCAGCGACATGCCACTGTGGGACGAGAGTCTGATGGAATAGACGAAACCACTCAGGCAGAGGGCAATACTCGTCTCATTGGTGGTAGATTCCAGGACTTGGGACAGAGTTCCAATCAATGCACCCCACGTCACGTCGAACATCGGCTTCACTACATCCGCTGGGGAAACAGAATCTGTGGCATCCAGCTGCTTCCCACCATCGGTGGAGGGCTTTCTAGAAAAGGGGTTATCGGATGGGCGCTTTTTGAACAGTTGTTCCGACGCCGCCATCATCTCCTCTCTCTCCTGGCGGAACTTTTCGCGCTTTTTATCCTCCGCACTGGAGCCGAAGAGGTTGGGTGTTTCGAACACGAAGAGAGAGTCAAACATCTGCGAGCTTTCTTCCTTCGCCTTTTCGCGGGCCTCGTCGTCTTCCTTCAGCGAAAATGGATTTTCCTTTATCCGATTGAAGATACCCTTCAAGGTCTCCTCCGGCACGTCGCCCCCGTCAGCAATACCTTTGTTGTTACGAATGAACGACTCCAACGTCATCCGCCTCTCAGGTTTGATACTGGGGTTGTGAAGATCAGTGTTGAGCATGATCACAGAGAAACCCAAAATAAAAGCTGTGTCTGGTGAAGGGAAGACCTTATCGTTCTGCCGAGTGTACCGCTCTGCAAATTTCTCCATGATTCTGTCAATCTGCAGAGTGAACACGACAAAGGCAATCAGTGATGTCTTCGGATGTAAGGTGCAGGATGAGAAACAAGATATTACCATCTCACCTTTTGCGCCTCTCCCGGCAAGCGAAATCCAGAAAGGAACAGCCTGATGGCATCATCAAACAAAAGCTCGCTGAATTCCATCATGTCCACGTAATGATACAACACCCTGAGGAAAAATCCGCTCCCTCCCTTCTCGGCATCGACGTCGTCGCCCTTCACGAACGCCGAATCCGGCTCCTTCCCCAAAACCTCCCCGATCTGCGTCTTGTCCAAGGTCTCCGCGTGCTCGTACAGGAATCTCGCCACGTCCTTCGCGTCAAGCTCGGCGAAGCCGCTCTCGATGAAGAAGTTGAGCCCCCCCTTCAGCGAGAGCTTGAACTTCACCCTCCCGATCTCGAAGTTCTGCTGGGCGTTCCGCTTCTTGTCGAAGGCGTCGACGATCTTTCCGGCCACGTCGGACGGCTCGGCCGCCGTGGGGGCGGCGACGGAGAGGCTCTCGGCGTCGGACTGGTCGAGGGAGACGTCGCTGCTCTTGTTCGACGCCCCGTCGACCGCCCCCGCTGCCGGGGGCTGCTGCTGCTGCTCGGCGAGGTTGGGCGCGATGTCGATCTTGAGGCTCTGCCTCAGCATCGATAGGCTCGACGAGCCGTCGCTGACGTCGAAGACGTCGTCCCCCCCCGGCAGGCCCAACGACTTGAGAAAGCTGCGAAGTATCACGACCAACACCTCCAATCCCGTGCGGCTGAGGTCCTGATCCTGGTCGAGGGCCTTCTTCGACGCGCCGCTCCCCGCCGACGAGGCGCCGAGGCGGGGGGCGCAGGCGCGGGCGCTGATCCTCGTGACGTGGTGCACGATGTCCTTGTACAGGTTCACGGCGTCGAAGTCGCAGTCGTAGTTGAGGAAGAGCTGCGTGAGCATCTGCGGGTCGGCGCACAACGCCCTCAGCGCCTCGAGCACCAGGACCTTCTGCTCGAACGGGGAGTTGGGAGACTCCAGCACCCTCAGGAAGATGTTCGCCACGAAGACCTCGATCTCGCTCTTGAGGTGGGTCTTGAACTTCTTCACCAACAGGAGGAAGATCTTGAGGCTCAGGTGCGATATCACCGTCATGTTGCTCATGCAATTCTTCAGCAGGCTCACGCAGAGGTAGCTCTGGACGGCGTAGACGAACTTCTCGCCGTTGCGGAAGGCGTCGCCGCAGTTCTCGAAGACGGCGAGTATGAGCTCCAGGCTGAGTATCTTGGAGTTGAGCGCCAGGGGGTCGACGGCGGGGGCCGAGGAGAAGAACGCCCCCGGACCGGCCATCATGGAGCTGGAGAGGGATGCCCCGGCCGGAGTTCCGGCGGCCCCCGGCGGGATGACCACCCCGGCGCCCGCGTTCTCGTCTCCCGGCAGGGTCTTGGAGGAGAGCTTGCACAGCGCCCTGAACAGGAGGTAGCCGTCCGTGTGGTACTGCGAGGCGAAGGCTCCGGGGGACGAGTCCGAAGCGGCCCCGGTCCCGTTGGTCGTAGACGACGTGGTCTCTGTCGCGGAGGTCGCTTCCGTCGCATCGTCGTCTCCGCTCTTCGACGCCACGATGGCCAGCGCTCCCTTCGACGCCTCCCCCCTGTCCTTCCCGTCGTCGCCGTCGTCGCCGCTCCCGTGCACGGCCTCGTACGCCTCCATCCTGCTGAACACGCACTTCAACATATCCACGAGGGTCCTCTTGGCCAATTCCTTCCCCCCCGCCCCCTTCCCCACCAGGTACACGTGGAACGTGCTCCGTACCGCCTGGAGCATCGCCGCCTCGTGTACGCCGCACTTCGGGCACGTCATTATGGCGAGCAGCGCCTTGGCCATCCCCCCCTGGACGGCCTCGGATCCCGAGTCGGACGCGCGAGTCACGGATTCGACGACGTACCCCAGGAACGAGAGGCCGCCGTCCCTCCCGTCGTGGCCCGGGGCGTTGATCCCGTGGGCCGAGGACGACCCGCCCCCGCCTCGCGATGATGACGGCGGCTTCTTGGCACCGCTCCCGCTCCCTCCGCCTCCGCCGCTTTGTCCGGATTGGGAATCGACGTCGCTCATCTTGCGCTGCTCGACCAGCTTCGTCCTCCCCCCCGCCACGCCGCTGACGTACCGCCCGTTGGTCAATATGGTGATGCACTCCAGCGAGAGCTCGGCCATTTTGGGGGTCTTGCTCTCCGAGCTGATGACCATGCACAGCGCGTGCAGCGTGGTGATCACGGCGGGGTGCATGGGCTCGGCGGCCAGCGTGTCCGCGTCCATCATCGGGGGCGCCTGTGCCCGTCGCGGCGGCGGCTTCCCGGCGCCGGATTTGCCGCCGGCGTCGTCGTCGTCGGACGTCCGTTTGACTTTGGGAGGGGGCGATGCGGGGGATTGGGACTGGGCCGGCTGCTTGGCCTCCTCCTCCTCGACCACGGACATTTCGTCGTCGTCCTCGCTGCTGGGGCTGCCCTCGATCCGCCCCGACGACGACGACGCGCCGCCGTCTCCATTTTCCTTCGCCTCCTCGGCGCGCGCCTCGGCCGCTCCCTCCGCGGCCCCCGCCTCGGGACTCGGCGCCCCCTCCCTCAGCCTCCTCCTTATCTCCGCCTTGACCTTCTCGACCTCGGCCTCGTCGCGGACGTCGGCGATTTCCAAGACCTTGAGCTCCTTCTCGAGGGAGTCGATCGTGTCCACCCCCGTCTGCGTCGTCCTGTCGTCGTCCCGATCGCTGGTGCTCGCGTCCACGTCCGCATCGTCCGCGGCGTCGGCGGCCTTCGCCGCCAGCTCCTTCGCGAGAGCATCCACCTTCGCCTCCTTGTCGCCCGCGTCCGTCTCGCCGACGGCCGCGGTCGCGGTCGTGGCGGTCGTGGTGCTGGAGACCTCGCTCGCCGCGTCCCTCGCGCCCTCGCCCCTGGCGGCATCGCCGCCGCCCCGCCTCTTCTCGGCCCCGTCGTCCCCCCCCAGCCAGCTGGGAACGCTCTCCAATACCTCCTCCATCTCCGCCCGCCGGGGGGGCCACTCGACCTCCTTGAACTCCTCGAGGGCCTCGACGGCGTCGACCAATACGCCCGCGAGGTCGCGATGCTTCCGGGGATACTTTTGCACGGTGCGGCTGAGGGTCACGAGCTTGGAGTGCACGATGGTGACGAGGGAGCGATGGCGAGACCGCTGCTTGGCGTTGGGGGTGGAGGGCTGCTGCTGCGGTCCTCCTCCTCCCCTGCCGGAGGAGCCGTTCGTCTTGATGGGCGGCGGGCCGTGGCGGCTGCCGCCGCCGGCCTTGCCGCTGGAGCTGCTGCGCGACAGGGAGGCGAGCATCGTTGCCTTGGCCTTGCTCTATGACGCCGCGCGTCGTCGGAGGGGTCCCAGCCTCGGGTAGGTGTGTCGTGCGGCGAAGCGCGCGGTCCACGGCGAAGGAAAACAATGACCAACGGTCGACTTCCGACCCCGCGATCGATCGCCGGAGTAATTCGCTGCCTGCGTGCTCTCCGCTCCCCTGCCGATCGAGGGACCGCTCGACGCCCTCCGTCCAATGCTATGAGAAGACGGCGATTGGGTGCGGTGCGGACGACGCCTCGGAGGCCACTCTACTGCGGCTGCGTCGCCATGATCTTCGCCTCCGGATCTTCTTTTTGGATTTGTCGCGGCGGCCGACGGCAATTTCCGTTGCACACTGGTAACTCTTACGATAGGGGGGATTTTAGAGGGCGAATCATCAATCTCCCCTGAAACTAGTGTCCTCTGCCTCTGTTCCTTCTTCCACCCAGCGTGCATGTGATGGTATCCACCCTCTTCGTCTACCCTGCTCACCTGGAGTCAGACTCTACTTGGCTGAGTCTGAGTAAGAATCCACATGAGCTCATCAGATACCCCATGCCCTCCATCCTGTGACTTGCCCCGTGGCCGTGAGGCACACAAGGCACACAGCATTCTCACTCATTCGGGTAGTAGTAGTAGTACCTAAACAGTTGAGCCTTCAACTGAAACTGAAATAGACGATGTTGAACATGGAGGCCATGGGGACAAAAATGAGAAGGCTGGTATCCCTTGCAGATAATCCTCACCGGCCTTGTTGACTTTATTATAATAAACCACACTACGAAACCTAATGCTAGATCCCCCTGGCCAAGCCAGGCTAACGTTTTAAAGTGCTTGGATTCTCTCCAAACTTGGACAACTAACTCAGCTCACTCACCCGATAGTCGGACAAAATTTTCAGAAAAAAAATTTGACCTCTTCATGACTAACGGTTGCTTCAAAGTGCTCGTAAAATTTCGGCCGTGTGACTGGTCTGTGACCATGCTTTCGCCTAAGTAAAACCAATCATCATAGCAGTG
>JALLBE010000814.1:0-13595 GCA_036939795.1 Thalassiosira mediterranea
TTGATTCCTCCGTGAAATGCCACGAGTGGATCTTTTGATATCAGATTTCAATTGAAGCTTTGTGCGTCACTGAGGGATGAAATGTCTCACATTTTTGTGTAGGAAGATGTTACTCTCTGTTCGCGCAGCTACCTACGCTCCCACTTGATTCCACCTACAAGACTGCACTTGATCCTGTGTGACCATAGGTTACCATACTCTGGCTACATACCTAGCTCTACCAAATAATGGGTTGGGTTGTTGCTTCTGATCAAGTTCCAATAATCAAAATGAGACTCGCACGATAATATGTTCACAGTCAGTTCACACTTTACTCAATTCTCAGAGAGCCAGAGGGAGCACATTTTGATCAACCTGCCAGTGTTTTTTCTCTCAAACATCCTGATGCTAGCATTGTCCAATTGTATGCTAGATGAGGTTCATGCTGCTGTTTACCCTGAGGAAAGCGGTAGCCACAAACAAGATGGGATGCAGGAGGATGTAGGTACAGCTGGAATAACCAGTAATCGAGTCCTACGCCATAGAAACATTGTGAAAATTTCACAACTCCAACATCATAAAATGAACGTTGTGCTGAGCTCTACATGTTCCAATAATATTTTTTTATGGCAATCATGTCGATATCCGTGGCTTCCTTCGGATTATGTGTGATTGGATTGGGCATCTCTTGGTTGTTTTGCATGTCAAATCCAGCCGAGAAAATTACCCTGGCCTCGGGTCTCGGTTGTATCATGTACTTCGTGACAGCAGTATTTCCTGATTTCCACCCAGACGGCAAATCTGACCTCGCAAGTGCAACATTGGCATTGATATTATCTTTCCTTATAGGTGGGGTTGCCCACATGAAGTTACAAGACGAAGAAGCGAGGCAGACTCAGCAAACGCTATGGGGATATCCGATATTAACTCAGCAAGAGTTCGACAAACGTGTCCAAGAGTTCATCAAACGAGTTCAACGATATTCCAATGTCACTGAAAAGGTGGTTGATATTGATTGGATTCTGTTGGTCATCTGCCTTGGAATTGTTGCAGCGTTGTACTTCGGGGACGATCCATCAAAGAATGCCTCTCTGACTATGATTGGGTTGACGATTGTAGGCGGCATTTTTTCGTGGATAATGATCATGGTTATTAATCCAATTGAAAGAATCACACTTGCAGCGATCGTTGGCTGCATCCAGTACCTGGTGGTATGCGGCAACCCAGAGTTCGGACCAGCGTCGTCTCTCGTTGCTGGGTTGACAGCGTTCTTGATAATCTTCGTGGCTTCTTCAGGATTGATTCATTTGGATGAGTATATCCGTCAAAGACAGTGGCAAGAGGGAATCAAGAATCAAACCAGAATCTTCGTACCCGAAACCGGAATCACCAACAGGGTACAACGCATCACCCACAGGGTAAGTCGAGTGAACCATGGCAGTTCATCCCACGACCACGAGAAGCGCCAGTATCGTACCCAGGAAGATGCTGAGGAGGTGATCTATCGGATGCGTCGTCAGGGTCGCGATCCATGCGGCACACTCAATGCCTACTTCAACTCAGATTACGGCAGGTGGTTCGTTGGGAACAGGTCAAGGTGGTAGAGTGAAACTAGTGCCTCATCTTTTTGTAGCAGTGTACCATAACCAGTGTACAGGGGAGTGTAGCAGAGTGTAGCCACATCCGACGAAGAAACAAGATAGATACAATAATGAGTGCAACCCAGAGCCCTGGAGCTCCTGATAGGCAGTTATCAGTTGTTAGAGCAGTTCACCGTCATCAGTCAATGAGAGGTCGGCGTCCTAATGAAAACTTAATTGCAATAATGTGAAGAAATATACCATGTGCCACCCCTGACACCCCCTTACTATACACACATCCCTAGATGCTAGCCTCACACTCATATCAGACATCATCCCCTTCATTGCGCTCACATCTCAGCAAAAGCGCCGCACCCCGGTATGTCCCTCCCGCACTGAACCACCTTCCCCAGAAAGTTGTCGTCCATATCCCTCCTCCTCTCCTCCTTCCTCCTCCTCATGAGCTCGTCGTATCCTTCATCTGCGGGATTCAACTCGTCGTCCTGCGTTGTGTCGATGCCACAGAAGTATAGCCCACAGAATTCAATGTCTTCCATTATACTCTGAAGGACAGTGCCCTTTTCTTTCTTGCCGTTATTCCGGGAGGTCTTGAAGGTCGCATAATTAGATCGTATGTCGCCCAAGAGACTACGAGCCTGGCTGCCCGACCCGCCGGCCTCGCTGCCAGACCCAGTTAAGGTGCTCTTGGCGGTGGAGTTAGTATTGCGCGAGGGCGATGAGTCCACCCTCTTATTCTTCCCCTCCTTGGTGGCTTCGGGCGCACCCGTCTCGGACGCCTCCTTCTGCCTGACTGTATCCATGCCTTCCCTCAGCAGCGCCTGGACTCGGGCATCAGAATTGCCCTCCAGGGCACCCCCTGTCCTCTCAGAGATCTCGCTTATGACGCTCTGATCCGAGTGGCTGACCTGGTCCACGACGCCAGACCTCGTGGGGCTGGATTCCTTCATCATGCCAGTCATGGGGATCTGATCCATTTCATCATCTGATATGCTAACGTTGCTAAAGGTACCCGTGGAAGGATCCTGCCTGTGCCCCTTCCCATTCTTCTTAGCAGCTGTGGCCACGTGATTGTTATTGTCCAGCCCATCATCTCTCTGGCCACCACCCACGGTAGCCACCCCAACGGCATCGTCCAAAAATCCCCAGCTCACGTTGCTACTCAGACCCGTCCGGCCAGTCTCGTTTGTGGTGACCGTGACCCGGTCGAAGCTGAACTCGGAAAATTGCTCGCTAACTTCCGAGACGTATCCCGACGCGCTGTTGGCAGAGCTGGGTTTCCGGACGTGCGAGGGACGTTCAGTGGGCAGAGCAAGCTTTGGGCTCCACGAAGGGGAGAGGCCGGCCAGGTGGGGTATACCCGCCGCCGCGTCGGGGCTGCCTGGAGAAAACGATGACGACGCCTGCTGGATAGGTACTGATGGCGATGCCTTGCGATTTCTCGGCGGGGATGCAGCCGAGGCCGGGGTATTGCCGCCTCCTGGGGTGCCTAGGCTGCTGTCGAGGCTGGTCCCCAAGCTGGCCGTGGTCGCCGTGCCAGTTTGGCTATAACTTCCGACGCTGGCTTTGGAAGGGCTGCCATCTGCATCGGCTGTGCTCCCCACGGAGAACTTCTTGGACAGCTTGCCAGCCAGGCCGCCGGCTCGCTTCCCCACGCCCTTGCGCTTCGTCGGCGAGCCGGCAGGAGAGGGTTTGCCGCTCTCGCCCCCGAACTCGAATCGAGGTGTGGGGTCGGGGAAGTCGAAGACGAGGTTGGAATTGGGGTTGGCCGCCATGGTGCTGGAGCAAGATTGCAATGTTGTCAAAGTTGCGGCCGCTCCGCGCTGCCTACATGTGTTTCTCGTGGCGAAATTGACTCCTTCAGCAAGCACGGTCGCGACCGATAGCAGCTCAGTTGGTTTGCAGCCGTCACCGCAGGTAAACTTGGCAAACAAAGTAGAGAGCCGGAGGCTGGGCGACCGAGGGGTGTCAGGAGAATAGAGGCGTTGCAAACAAAGGGTGGCGCCTATGGCGGCATGGGCTCATGGTCGTCGGCTCCTCCTCGGTTTCATCGGATTTGCCTGTGGCCGCGGCGCGCGCTTCTTGCTCTCTTGATTTTTGATTTTTGTGCCTCTTCTTCCGCATCAACTTGCCCTCTCTCTCTCTGTGGCATTTGCACGTGGCTTCTTTCGGCCACCTTCGCGAAAAGGCTTGGCCCTCGTAAATCCACTTTCACGTGAAGGAACCAATAAGTCGTCGTGCGGAGTGGAACGTGGGTGATATCTTTCTTTCTTTTTTGTCCGTTTGGTCTGATAAACTCGGAATCCCCCTGTTGATGGCATCGAGATATCAACTCCCAACGTTGATGTCTGTTCACATGATCCGTCTGAATCAGAACACGTCGATTCATATCTCTTTGAATTTGTTCACACTTATCAAGGGAATTGGTATATTTGCATCTATGTGTCACTCCCACTTCTTATTGGGAACTGCCATGAATCTGTTCACTTGGGAACCAGTACTTTCACAATTGGCTTCTCTTGTGACGAGAGCTCATTGGGGGGGGGAATAAGCACGGAATAAGTATCGCGATTTAGATCGATTTACGCTGGAAGGTACACAGGTAGGTAGTTCGGTGGGTACCTCGGTAGGTATGGTGTGCAGCAGCAGATCGCTCGCCGTTTGAGAACCTTTACTGTATCATTTGTGTAGCTACGAATAATATCCGCAGTCCTCAGTGCGGACCGGGGAGCGGACCAGTAGCCAGACAAGCGTCATGCGCATCTTGTCTTTCTTGATCTACGCGGTCACTTTCCTCGCGATGAGCACGGACCCGTGCATGGCGCTGAAACACGGTGCTGCATATCGGAAACACGGGCCTTCGCACCAGCCGTCACCTTTGCGCTGCCGCGTTCATGATTGTTGTGACCCCGCCGAACTCCTCACGTCGATTAATGTCGAAGATGATAATTCCTCGCCGTTGTGGTCCATCGTTCTGCCTCAACGATTGTCGTCGAGAGCTGCAAAAGATAACGGTGCATCCTGGCTCATCACCGATGATGGATCATGCGTGGCACAATTGGTCGTCGAGGGTAGGTCCTCTCCCGGCAAGGGGAAAGTGAACCTATTTTGGCGTGGCAAAAACAACGGTGGCGATGATGTCCGCGAGAAAGATGATTCGTGCCGAGAGGATATCGAGGCGTTACTGCGAAGGGTCGTTGAGCTTGTAATAGTTTCAACGGGCACAAAAAAGGAAGATACTACCGCGAAGGGTTCATTTCATTATGACGTCGATAGGATAGCAATTTCATTTGGGGGCATAGATCGTCATTTACTGTCCACCTACGTGACACCTGCGTTTACTTCCGGGGGGCTCGGGACGGCACGTGAATATTTCTCTTCCTACGTCGCACAGTGTGGCCTGTGGACTTATGATGGCCCGAATTATGACCCTGTTCAAGTCGACGAGTTGCGGTCGCTCGGAATTGAGATATCTGCACTGTGCGATTCTGATGCTGACATCGTGAATGAGAGATGGGAATACAAAAGTGACGATGGGTCATCCCTCGCGATGATACGCGATATGATATCGTCTTCCCGAGAATCCTTCGGTGGGTGCGTTGGGTTGTATGATAATGGCAGGCTAGTGTCTTGGGTTTGCAGGTACCATGACGGGACGTTAGGAATGGTGTACACTGAGGAGGATTTCAGGGGGAATGGGCACGCGGGCGCTGTAGTTCGATATGCGGTGAATGACGTGAGAAAGCGGCGGAAAGGGACTAGACATCATGAGGAAGATACTGTTGAAATGACCATGGTGTCGTATATTGTTGACTCGAATGCGGCAAGCCAAGGCATGTATCAAAGATTGGGATGGAGGCGAGTTGCTGACGCCGATTGGGCTGGATTTGCAAGCAGGAGAGCGACTTGAGTTCTAGGCGGACCAAAGTGCTCGATGTCATCATCCATGAGACTCCTGGTCCTGCGCAACCTCATGAATCAATTCGTCGCCAGGAGAAACGTCAAGTTCTGTCTTTCCATTGCCATCCTGGGGGCATCCAGTATAGCTGTTTGTCGTCGTGAGCACCTAGGCTGAATCAACCAGTTGATTTGTGCCTCCAAGCAGATGGCTATTGATGTCAAATGATAGAACTCATGAGAGACGAATGACGAGTAATTATGCACCTCCAAGCAAAGCATAATCAGATTGAAGAGAAATGCGAATTCTGTGCTATGAGGGATGACCCTATTGGAATGATGATGATTGGTAGGAAGTCTGAACAAACTGCCCTGATGAAACCCAGTCCATGACAGTGAGTGTCCCAGAGACTGGCAATGCCCATGGCGTTCCATTAGGATAGCACGGAAGCCAATAAATTTGCCGTTATGGTAGCTTTGTAAGTATTGCCTATTGGAGCAATCATGATGCTCGAGTAGATGGCCAGTGTGACAGCTGAAAGCACTGTTTGGAAAAAAACTAAATCTGTTACATCTTGAGCGGTACTCTGGTATAACAGCAGGTTGGTCAAAACGATCTGAGTAGAGCGAAGTGTGAGTAGTGAGGGAGCATATGGTGTGTTATTCTCGTTCACTTTGACTGAAAAGACTAGATCTGAAAGACTCTTTTCATCCAGGTAGCTATGAAAGTCAAGGCATGTCTAAGCTTTAGCCTACTCCTCAATGCTTCCATTCACAGCCGAGAAGTCCGAAAAGAAAGCCCGAAAAAGCTTTAATCCATGGGTAAGGTCCCTGACCCCCATCGTCTCCCTGATCGAATGCATCGAAAGCTGGGGACAACCCATATCAATGGCACGTATCCCCGTGGCGGCGCTGATCACAGGCCCTATCGTGCTCCCGCATCCGCAGTCGTTCCTCACCACGAACTCCTGCACTGGCGGCAGTCCTGCCCTACGTCCAAGCTCCCGTACGATTAGACCTGTTACCCCGTTGGTCGCGTATCGCTGGTTGGCGTTGCGCTTGATAACCATTCCCCCGTTCATCTTGGGACCATGTCCCTTCTCATGCTTTGACGCGTAGTTCGGGTGAACGGCGTGAGCCTGATCGACGCTGAGCACGAAGCTTTTTCGGACGGCGCGGTCGTAGGTGGCCGGATCACCGGCTCCCAAGGCGTGGCCAATACGGCTCACAGCCTCTGCCACTATGGGGCTTCCAGCACCGGTCGCGGATGCGCTACCGACTGTCGTATTGGGTTGAGTACATTGGATGAGATACAGAGTGATCTTGTTAAGTGAAGCAACTCAAAAAGTGTGCGGAACTTACCCTCCTCGTGATCAAACATGGCGATCATGCTGATGTCCGAGTCCCCCTCCACGCCACCATCCTCAACGTGATCGATCAGTCCTCGCAACGACAGGTAGCAGCTCGCCAGGTTATCCAACCTCGCGGAATGCACAAACTCGGACCGCACCCCACCCAGGGACGCCAGCTGGACGTCAAACAGGCTCAGCTCGAAGTCCACGATGTCCTTCTCGTCCGCCCCCAGCTCCGACGCGAGCAATTGCACGAGAAGCGGCTCCTGGTGCTCGGTCCAACCGTCCTCTTCTTTCTTCTCCGCCTTCTTCTCCTTTCCGCCCTCGCCCGCAAGAGTGTCCTTCACGGCGGTGGCGATGATGGGAGCGAGGTGGTCCTCCTTATTGACCGTAAAGGCTTCTCGCTCCTTGGCTGTCTGCAGATGGATGGCAAGATTGGGCACGCGCAGCACAGCTCGGTCGATCTTTACGAGCTCCTGCAAAGTGCAAACAATCAGTCGTGTCAATTAACCAATTGGAATCAAGAAAGCTAACGGATGCAAAATGAAGCGCCCAAATGTCTATGATCGCCAGCAGAGTTGTCCACCCCTCGAATAGATTGATATCTTGCGCAAGCTCAGTATCACCTCGCACTCAACGAACGTCCTGCATGCCATAGCTATTTGCCATATGAAGCATTTTGACGAGCTTTAGGACAGGCAAGAGCCCTTCCGAAATCACCCAGTGTTTGACAAAGTGACTTCATACTGCCGCTTGTCACAAGAATACCTTTGCCAGGAAAAGGACCGATTTTCCTCGCTATATCCAAGCTCAATCCATCTCTGCAGGGATTACAACAAACCCAGTCAATAACGTCCCCGTCCAAAATGAGCTCACCTGCTTGATCCCTCCGGTCTCTCCATCCCTCAAGAACACACGTCCGCTAACGCCCAAATCCCTATCGAACCACGTGTGCCACAACCCACCGCCATAACACTCCACCGCCAGCTGTATCGAGCCGCTGACCCCCCCATCCTTGGCCGTGGTCCGCTTCGAACGGGGCTTGACCCTCAAATTCGGCGAGTCCGTATGACTCCCGATGATCTTGAATCCGTTCCCGGGAACGTACCCCGACCCCACCGCGAACGCCACCAGCGTACTTCGATTGCGCGTGAAGTAATACTTCCCGCCGGGGAACAGGTCGAAGGAGTCGTCGTCCTCCTTCCACTCGACGAAGCCGACGGCCTCGAGGGCGGCGGCGGAGGATTTGACGCAGTGGAACGGATCGGGACTCGAGTCGATGAAGGACATGGCATCCCGCGCCAGGGGGAGGGAGTCGGAGGTGGACTCCGTCAACGGCGGGAGAGTCGCTGCTCCCAGGGCGGTGGTGCCGCTCCGGAACGCCCGATTGTGCGCAGCGGCGGCGGCGGCGCGCGACGACGGAAGAGACGTCGGCGGCGCCGGGGTGCAAGCGGTCGTCGTCGGAGCAAGCGATGCGCCGCGGCCGCACGCGTGGGCGTAGTAGTACCCGGGAGCCCACGCGGAGGAGGAGCGGATCGCGACGCCGGCGAGGAGTGCGGCGGCGGCGGTTGTGGCGGCGGGCGCCGAGGGTCGGAGGAGGATGCGCATGGCGGAGGAGGAGGGGAAGGGCGATACGGGGGGCGAAGCTGTCTTCGCGCCGAATGTTATGACCGACGATGTCGCCATAGCCGACGCGGAGCGAGCAGAGTGACATCGGCATCATTATTTATTGGCGGATAGGCTGGTGGGTATCGTACTGTGCGCAGATTTCGGGGCGTATGTGCGCGCTGCGCACGTGCGCCGCACATGGCTATTTTATACGTAGGAACTAGTACAAAAGGGGACCTGTTTCTGCAAGGCTCGGATGGTTACACTAGCTTGCTCTAGCTTTGAGGACCTCGGGCGATACCTCGGTGTATGTGCGCACGCGCACATGCGCACAGTACCCACCAGCCTANCTCGGTGTATGTGCGCACGCGCACATGCGCACAGTACCCACCAGCCTACTCGTCCGTCGCAGTAGAGGCCGCCGCCGCCGCCGTCGAACCTCGGGCGCATGGGGGGGAGCTACCGGTAACGGGCGGAGCAATACGACGATGAACGCGCGCGGAGGAGGAGGAGGAGCCGCCGCCGACGACGCGCGGACTCGTCGCGCCCCCGCGCCGCCGCCATCCCTTCGTCGGGAGCGCGTCGCCCGCTCGCTCGCCTCGGCGTGGCTGCGCGTCACGACCGCCGCCGGCGACGACGCGAACGGCGGCGGGGGCGAAGCGGACGACCTCGCGGACACCCTCTTGAAAGATGACCGCATAATCCTCGCGGGAACGTGGACGCTGCCCCTACTGTCGGGAGGCGTGGAATGTTCGACATCCATCGTGGGCGAACTGTCGTGGTCGTGGTCCGGCGAAAGGTGCACCGGCCTGAGGCTCGGCATCGATCGGATGAACTTGCGGCTTACGGCGGGTCCGACGAAACGTGATGATGCGGACGAGCATGATGACCGATCCGATGCGCCGCGGCATCTCGATCGTGACTTGGTCGCGTGGCTTCGGTCGATGTCGTCGAAATCCGAGATGAGCATCGACCGCTGCAACGTGCGGTTGGGGAAGGACGTGCCGTTGGTCGGACAGCTCGAGTCACTATTCAATGCGCTGGTAGGAACCAACATGATTGGCATGTTCATGGGAGGGGCGTCTACCGCCCCCTCACATGGATTGACATCGTATCACCGCGTGGCGGTGAAGAGGATCAGCGTGGTGTCGAACGGCAATAATGCGAGCAAGACGAACTTCCGATGCCAGATAGATGACTACTTCGGCTGCGGCAATAAGTGGACCTTCGGCGCCATCGGCATCACCGGTCTTCCCATATGGGCCTTCTTCCTCGACATTCAATGCAGGGGCGCGCAACTCTCTCGCTCCGAGGAAGAAGAAGGAGGGCGGGGCTTCGAAGCGAGGATGAAAAACGTCAACCAACTCCATTTGCACGACGGCGTCGAAGAGGCGAGCGCATCGCTCAAGCACGTGCTGAACAATGTCTGCGCGTCATTTTGCAACGGCGTGCTGAAGACAAGCCTGCCGTGTCAGGTCGCCACGCTGATATTTTCGCAGACGGCGAGCGGATACGTCTGGCACCTCCCTCCCGCGACGATGCCGTTCTCGGTGCAACTCGAGGCCCCCGCTCTGTTCCTGGTGTCGAAGGACGAGGAGAAGTACGTATCCGTGAAGAATGCATCCGTGCACCTATCTCGGGCCCCGCACCTGCTGTACACCACAGCGTCGTCATTCTATGCGGAGAAGATCATGCTGCAAAAGCACTTGGAGTTTCGGGGGGTATCCGCCACGTTCTGCGTCGACACGGGGGGCGCCCTCGTGGACAGTTTGGTTCTCAACGTCGATGGCGCTTGCTTCGATGCCGGCAGCGCGGGAGTGGAGTGGCTGCAGCTCGTGATCAATGACATCAAGCGGTCCGAGAAAACGATTGCACTTCCGCATGCGTATGTCTCGAACATCGATCTCGGCCTTCTCTCTAACAATCTGTTTCATGGAAATGTCGCCGAGCTGAACTCGATTGATGGAGAGGGAGATGCGACAGCTTCGTCCATATTGCTGCTTTCGGCAGGTAGATTACTGGACAAGGTGAACGAGTGGCGAGATGGTCGAAAAATGAAACGAGCTGAATTCGCGGATAGCGTTGCCATAAGTGCAGGCGCGGTAGTGACGGGCGTGTCCATGGCCACCATGTCCACGCCCATCGGCGCAGTCGTGGGAGCCGGGGTCGCCGTGACCTCGCTCGAAGTCCGAGACGCGATAGGGAACAAGGTCAAATCCGGCAAGGCGAGCAGGGGGGTGACCGAACACGAGAGATACCAATTCGGAGACTTCACCCGAGGACTGGCGAAGGATTCGGGCGTCTCCCGTCGAGTTGAAAATGCCGTGGCCGCCGGCAAGGAAAGCAGAGGAGCGAGCAAGCAGGAGGGGTACAGGTTCGGCGACTTCACTCGCGGCATAGTCGGATCTGGCAAGGAAAGCAGGGGTGCGAGTAAGAACGAGGGCTACAAATTCGGAGACTTTACTCGTGGTCTCATGCGGAACCTCACCTCGAGGGAAAATGAGAGTAGCGAAGAGAACCAGCCATCAGAGGATAGAGGCTCTAATAAATCTGTGTATGAGGACAAGCGGAGAATGGCTGGGGTTGGTGGTATGAGTGCAGGAGCCCTGGTAGGTGGAGCTGTTCTGGTAAGTCGGTTGTGTCTCCTTGTCTTTACCCTCGGAGGATCTTCCGCATTAACCCATGATAATGTGCCTTTATTGTGTGATTAGGGACCAGTCGGGTTCGTCGCAGGGTCTATGATTGGATCTCGCGCAGCCAAAGCATCTGTGGACTACAGTAATAGTAATAGCATCGAGGACACATCAGAGGACGATGATCCACGTATATCTAATGCCGAGGGCAGATGCTTCGATGACCCGGATTCCAACCAGATTGGTGCCGGGACAAATGACCAACAAACAGATTGGAATGATTGCTTCTTTGACCCAGTGACAGAAAGCAACTACCTCGCAAAACAAATTTGGTGATTTTACCCGTGGTCTCATGAGGAACCTCACCTCATTGCTTCTTCGACCCAGTGGCAGAAAGTGATTACGTCTCAAAAGAACGTAGATTCACGAGCTTTCTCGCCTCACAGTCAAAGTGTAACCTGGCAAATCGGACTGTGGATCAAATATCTTACCAGGCAATAGTGTGTAAAATAATATTAATGTAAATGGTATGAATACGAATGTTGGATCGATAACACTAATTTCATGTCATGGACACCATATATTCCTTAAGTCGCCGTCCAATGGGGCTTCGTTCACTATGTGAAGGCTGCAATAAGTTGGACAGCTGTGATTCCACAGCCTTGTCAACGATGGAAAATACATCAGCGAGAAAAGTATCAGGACAACGGAAAGTTCAATCCCATACCTGCATTTTATCATTGGTGCACACGAAGTTCCTCCCTGACTTCCACAATTGGGAAAAAAAACTTCCTTGTTTATGTGCTGGCACGAGGGGTGCTTAAGGAAAGCCCCTATCATATCAAGTCATTTGTCACACGCCAGAAGTGCCAGAACCACATCTTCTGCTGGACCGGGAAAACCTTCGCAGCACGATAGAGCCCAGGCCTCATTGAGTAGGAGTAACTTCTCATTCAGTTCTTTGTAATGAGTCATTACAGGAATGATGCGAGCCAGTATCGAGTCAACAAGTATGCAACCCTCGGCATCTATCACTGAATGCCATCTAGAGGGAGAGATGGCAATTTCACCGGAAACCAAAAGTTCTGTGCCATCACTTTCTTTCATCTTGGTAAAAATGTCCCACATTTCACTTTGGATTCTCGATGTTGTAGAGCTTACACTGTCCAAAATATCTTGAGTGCAAGACATCTCAAACCTTCTCAGGGAGGAGCAACCAGTGAAGAGCCCCGCACTGAGCACGACAGTGACCATCTTGTCCGATGATTGAATCTTTCCAACCACCTTGGTAACAGTGGACGGGAGCACAAAGCTCTTCAGAGATGAACAGTCTCCAAATGAATCAATGCCTATCTCACGCAACCCCTCATTCAGTACAACAGCGTCTAATTTTTCACACATCGAAAATGCACTCTGGCCCACCTTGGTCACGGTGGACGGGAGCACAATGCTCCTCAGTCCCCAGCACATACCAAATGCCCAGCGTCCTATCTCACGCAACCCCTCATTCAACACCACAGTCTCCAAGTGGCCACACTCATCAAATGCACACATTTCCACCTTCGTAACAGTGGAGGGAATTTTGATGCTTCTCAGATCCCAGCATCCATCGAATGTCTTCACTCTGATCTCTTGCAACCCCACGTTCAACACCACAGTTTTCAATTGGACACATCTTTGAAATGCACGTTGGCCCAATTCGGTAACAATTGACGGTAGCACTATGCGCTTCAGATGAATACAACCTAAGAATGACTCAGTGTCTAACTCGCGCAACCCCTCATTTGACACCACGTTTTCCAATTGGGTGCACCATCTGAAGGCACCCTCACCCAGCTTGGTAACATTGGAGGGGAGCTCGAATCCTTTCAGTAATGTGCAATTTGCGAAAGAGTACTTCCCTATCTCGTGTACCCCCTCGTGGAAAACCACCGTCTTCAATTGGTCGCGACCATAAAATGCATCTTCCTTGACAATATCAGCTGTCACCTCAACGTGGGTCACATCCATGGGCACCTCATCTGTCTCGGTAGAATAATAGAACACAGTCGACATTATTTCTCGACGATCGCCCTTCAGATTGAGCTACACACCATTGATCGGAGTTGCTCCGCGTCCGGTGAACGCGCGATGGATAGGAACCTCACGACGTCTGACCGACTGACACGGACGTACGGGTCGATTCTTCGGCAGGTCGCGCGTCGGTTGCCTGGGGCTGGGACTCTGCAACCGTCGGAGAATGATCGCTAGTCGGAGCGCTGGCTGGAAGCACTCGCCCGACCGGATGCTCCATGTCGTCCGTGTTGCTTGTCGATCAAACGAGAAGCGACAAAGAGAGACATTATAAATATTCTTAGATAGATACCTACCAAAAAAAGTCTTATTATCGCCTTTGGAAATAAATAGCGAACAAGATACATAAATTGAGCGAGATATGTAGTGGACCATGGATAGTGTGTCATTTTTTTCACTCATTACGCTGTCCCAGCATTGGCAAATCTGCGAGTGTAGAATGTAAATCTGTGAGT
>JALLBE010000815.1:0-13347 GCA_036939795.1 Thalassiosira mediterranea
GGACGACCATGGCGGCCGTTGCTCGGAAAAATATGATCGAGCTTGTCGGCTCCGCCGCGGCCGCCACCTCGTAGGCATCAACGATCCGACACGCCGAATGGCCATCGGACCAGTCGGAGACCGCGCGGTGAGCTCGGTGTGGTCGCGCGGCGGCGTTCGGCTATGATCTAGCTAGGATTTACTAGCTGGCCGCTCGGATCGACGCCGTCGACGTGTCGAACGAAACGACGAAAGCCAACGGCCTTCGCGGCCGCCTCTTCCGCTGCCAAGGGGCCGAATCGCTGCCAAATAGTCTGAACTAACACTAACAGGCTGTGGCCCGGGGCGGCTATAATTAATCATTATTTCGGGTCTCTATCTAACTAACTACTAGATATAAAATTAGTCGACAGCGTCGTGAGCGCATTGATTTACGGCCGTTTCGATGGCCGTAGATTGCTGCGCTCATGACGCCGGCACCATCGGGTGATAGCCACACTCCATGGCTATCATGGGTGCCCTTGGGTGTGTCCGCCGAGACTCTAGCTGCGACGATAGACCGCGAGACGATGGGGAAGGCTGTCATCTGCGAGGTCGACGTCGTTGCTCTTGTTGTTTGTGCGTCGTGTGCGCTCGTGCGTCGAAAGAACGCATTCATCGCGCACACAAAATTGGGTTTGTGCTTCGGAGTTTCGATAGATAAAGTAGGTAGATAAAAAACTATCCATCGAAGAGCACAAAACGCATCAGATGGCTTGCCTTTGCACACCTCCAGGGCGGCAAGTATGCGCCCTCTGCCTCTGGGAGAAGTCGAAATAGGTCCTGAATTCTGAACCCCCAGCTCGAGGAGATGTACCTAGGACTCAATTCGACTTTGGATTCAAAGTGTCTTCCGGAGGCTCGGGGTGTGTGCAACTGAACTAGATGTTTTGGACTGATTTACCTAGTAAAATATCTAGATAAAATCGCGCAAAATCGTACGAAAAAAGTGTCCACGCTACTAGCTTTCGTGGTACCTTGCAGGAAAAAACTCATCCCATGCTCCTTCTGAGGCTCCGGGTTGTCCGGAACACCCCTATGGACCCCCAACTCAACAGGGAACTGACCATGACTTCCTTCATCCCCCCAGCCATTCCTCTCCAACCCCTCCCATTAATAGCACCTCCACAAGGATCCATGGCCTACCATCTGCATACCCTCTATCCTCAGATGCATCCATAAGCAATTTTGGGTATCCTGGGGCGAGAGAGACCTTGCCCAAAAGGTGAATCTTCCAAAGGATGCAACACAATCAAACTCTGTCTCTTCCTTCCGAGATAACTACCCACAGCTCCCCCCCCCGCGCCCCCCAAATGGGCAATCCTGTTCCAATATAAATCATGCTTGGTATTCATTCGACGGCTCAGGTGGTCTGGGGAAAGGAATCAACCAATACACCCAAATCCTCAGAGACCATAATAAAATTTGGCCAACATTTTCCCACTTTTGGCCAGCCCTGGGAGCTCCATGACCAACAACGGACTATCTTCGCCACCAACTGCATGGTTGCTTAAAAGATGAATCTTCCAAAGGATGCATCACAATCAAACTCTGCCCCTTCCTTCTGAGATAGCTACCCACAGCTTCCCCCCCCTGCCCCCAAATGGGCAATCCTGTTCCAATATAAATCATCGTTTGATGCGGATATGTCTTTATTTTTATTTAATGGAGATAACGGACGATTTAATGGAAATTGCGTAAATTTAAACGTGATTCAAATCGTACGTCAGTACTAATTCCTAGAGGTACCCGTTTTTACTTCTGGAATGCTCCCGTCAATGGCCATTGTATGTATATGAAAGATCTCTCGAACAAGATCTTCAAGCTACGTATCATGGCATCTTCGTACGTAGAAAATGGTCACGTAGCCATTTTTGGATCTTCCCCACGATCATCGTCATCTCGGCCAGCAAGGGAAGCGAAAATATGTTCAAATTTAGTAATATTTAGAGGGGAAGTGGAGGTAAAACTTTGTTAGCTGGGTTTGCACTTGGAATAGTTTTTGTATGCCCGCTAGATAATACAAAGTAGCCCGTTCCCCCCTGAAACTATCTCCATGAAATAGCCCCGCATATTCAGAATCAACCAACCGTGCGTCGGTCAACATCATGCATCGATTTTTAGTGCTGGGGCGTATTTTCACTGCTAAATATTATTACAAAGACTCAAATTGAGCGATAATGTTACCCAGTGCCCCCTTTTTTCGACACGCATAACATTGTGCTCTTTGTGATTATGAGATCGTAAATATTCGCCAAAGTTCGTCTCTGAATCAATTTTTAGCGAAAAATGTACTCGAGCCAAATTCCATCAAAATTAGGTTGCTGGTACATATGAGTATGAGATTGCCGTGGTATGCGCGTGACCTGGTTTGAAATAATAGTTACATACATGTAACGTCAAAATCGTGTGAGGTGGTCGGTCACTGGTGGCTATCTAGCATCCATGAAGGAATTTTAGGATTCACACAAACACAAATTTTGATACCTTTTCTACATACATAGGTAGGTACACACATTGCCCTAGAAAACAGATGTGGTTCTTTCAAACGTGACCACACTTCAGATCCGGCCTCAAAATGTGACCACTCTAGAACTTGAAAATGAGGTGCCCCCTTTTTCAAAATTGACTCGCGATAGTGTTCATAATGGATCGCAAATTGCTTTTCATGCTGGGGCTCCCCCCAAAATCCGTGATTTTTGGATTGCAAATTGCTTTTCATGCTGGGGCTCCCCCCAAAATCCGTGATTTTTGAAAAAAGCGACTACTCTTCAAAAATTGGCTTGGAAACATGACCACTCCCAACATTAAAAACGAGGTGACCTTGTTTTCTAAAAGGCAATGTGGGTACCTACATACATATGAGCCGGTATTAAACATTTTCAGCGGGTAAAGTATCCAAGACCAAAATGGCCCCAATCGGACAGACATTCAATCTGGCGAAACATGAAGCAGATATAATCTATCCAACACATTTTCAAATAGCACTGCCATAATTTGGCCGTTGTCGTTGTTCCTCACAACCCAACCTATCACCGTTGGCTCAGCCCCCACACCGCTGCCACTCTCATGCCACTCTATTGGCCAGGCTGCCGTCCAAGAAGTCATTGTGTCAGTGAGTCGGCAATTAGGTTCTATTAAGGGTGTAGGTATTTTACAGGTCAACCTGTGGCATTCTTACAGGTCGACCTGTAAAAACCCACTTTTGACATATTTTTTGACCTGTAGGAATGGAAATGAGGTAGCAATTGACCTGTAATAACCCATACCTCATTAATATTTTATTATTGACCTGTAAAAAACCACCATCAGGGTTAGTTGGATTTAGTCTCAGTGATGGCCAGTGATTTGAGACTAAAATTTTCGCTGGACCCTGCAAAAATGGTAGCCACCACGGATCTGCTCGCACCGTGAGGCTAGTGTTGCCCCAACGTCAATACTTGACGATATTGGCCATGTGTTAGATACTGGCCTTGGTGTTGTTACGCGCACTCCGGAGCCCGGGGGTCTTCAAGAGGCGACGCAGTCGTCGTATAAATATGGGGTCTCCGACGTCAACAAGGGAGATTTTATGCCTCAAAATCGTCAATCGAGCGCGCGCGCGCAAGCACAAATTGCACGCACACAAATAATCGTGCTTGGGCGGATGGTGCGTGTCACGTGTCTCGTAGAAAAATAAAATGATAAAGTATGTAGGAATTAGATGCAGAATTGCCTAAGTTAGATTCTTGGGCCCAACCTTAGTTGGATTTTATGAAAAATGAGCTTGTGCTTAGCATGGTTTTTTTTCAGGTCAAATCCTCTACACAAGTACGCTTGTGCGTAGCATTTGACCTGTAAAAACCCATTGAGTACCACTTGACCTGTAAAAATGGCACAGGTTAACCTGTAAAAACTCGTCACCCTTCTATTAACAGGAGTCTGTTCACGGTCGCATATTTGCGATCACTTATCTATTAGACTAGTGTGCAACTAGTTATTGTCATGAGATTTTTGACTTATCTAGCCCCAAGCATACCGTTGAAAAGCTCTGCTCTTCCTCTACAACCCTGGCGCAGCTCACTTTCAACAAGTCAGGTGTTTAGGGTCCACACGGAGCTGCTAGATCTAGATTTCCGAGCTCAAATTGCAAATCTACCTGGCCAAATTCTTTCAACAAAAAATCTAAATGCACGTAGCAAAAACCTAGGTAAATCGACATCACACATCGCACATCGCATCGACTGGTCGACCCGATCTGGACGCTCGATCCGCAGCGTTCCACGAGGCTCATCTGCAGCAAGGGGGGTGAACAGGTGACGTGAGCACACACAGTGGTGTTTGGCCAGATTCGGGGTTCACACAAAAAGTCGAAAGTCATTCGTCTAAATTTATTTTAAAATTGTCAAAACTTACGCACACGTTTGAAACGGGTAATAATCAATACCAATAGTTTCTTGTGTAGGAACTGCCATTGAGTAGCAGCATCATACACCAACATTTCATGAGCACGGCATGGACCTTGGTGTTGTGTTGTTGTTGTAATTGTAATTTACAGTATTTCTACCAGAATGCAATTCGGTACCCTCTTCTTCATCCAGGATGCACCTTAAGTTCAAGCAGACCCTAGGACTAGGACCAGGAGATCTGTCAGTGCATTGCTGTTGGTGGGTGTGGTGTTGGGCACTGGCATGGGATTGTGATTGCATGGGCATGGGAGTGGGGGTTTTCTTTCTTCGTTGGAGCATTTGGGTCACGATGGTAGGCTTCAATGGTAAACACAAGGTGATGGTAATGGTAATTGTGAAGGTGAAGTGTGAAGGCAGGATCAAGAGTGGTGGGTCTTTTGCAAGTGAAAGTGCGAACTGCAAAATGCAAACTGCAAACTGTAGGCGTGACCATCTTGTCGGCAGTTTGCACTCGGCGCATCTGGGCGCATCTCCGCGGTCCGTCTTATTTTAGGGATAAGTGAAACCAATAAACGTTTTCCATAATGAATCACATTTATACACGATGAAAGTATACGAGGTATTTTCTATTAGAGAATTTCTCTCTGGTGATAATAGTATTTCATCTAAAGTGTTTCACCTTTGAACTGTGCTATGCCGCTCGCCGCTCCTCGCTCTCACAATCGGGACTGCTCCACGCCGGCCGGCCTACGCGACCTACGACGAAGACCCCAACCATGGACGACGCTCCCCCTCCCCAGGATCCCAGCCCCTCCATGAACGACGACTACGACAAGCCCTCTGGTGACGGCGCCGAGGGAGGCGACGGGGCCGGCGACGCTCCCGCCGCCGATTCCGCCGCCGGGGGCGACGGAGGATCCGCCCCCGCGAACGACGACATGGCCACGGGGGACGAGGGGCAGGTCCACTCGGCGTCGGGCGGCGGAGGTGGAGATGGAGGTGGAAATCTTTACCTCCGTCCCATCTTCATGGGCAACTTGAGCCACGGATGCGTCGCGTCGGACGTGGAGAACATGTTCCAGAATCCGGTGTCGACCGGCGGGGCGATGGACGGGGAGGTGAATTCGCCCTTCCCTGTCGACAGGGTGGTGAGTTTGTCGCGGGCTACTTATTCATAATTTGCACGCTCCGTAGGTTGTCTCGTATTTTTACCACACTGATCGATCCTTCTCGTTAATTTCTGGCGCATTTATTTCAATCCCATCCTCGACCAACCTCCACGTCATGTGTTCAAGGACATGAAACGTGGCTACTGCTTCGTATTCCTCAAGGACCCCGAATCCCGCGCCGAGAAGGAGCGCGCCGAGAACTTCGTCCAGGAGATGAACGGAATGTACGTCCAGCATCATTGCCCCGGCCACCACCATCTTTATTGCTCTGGCATTGCCGTCCTTGCTTGATGGCAACATATTATTTTTCTTCGCGCCTCCCGATGGACTGTTTGTCTTCCCTTGAGCCACCATTTCCACCCTCCGCATCTATCTTCAGCTTCGACGGGGGGACCTTCACTCGGGGGGGGGAGATCATCGGCTACTCCAATGGGATGGTCTTCTTTTATCGTGATGCCTCCCAGATAGTTGTCAAGGGGGTAGGTTTTGGGATGTCCTCTGCCTTCTCCATGGTGATGGGCGCCTAAAGTTTTGTCTCTCTTTGGCACACATTTTTTAGCTGTTGACATGCTCCACCAAAGAGGATTCCTCCACCATTGGGTGGGGAAATTGACAAGTGGAGGACAGTTTTGCAACTGAGCCGTCGTGTTTGCCTTCGAGTGGAGAGCGGGGTTTCATCGGCCTTCTGAGGGGGAAGGCTCCATCGCATGAATTTTTCTACCTGGCCATCAATTTTTTATTTCATCGCACACACCCAACCACCCACACACCCAATCACTCGTCCAAACCAAACATTCACCTCCTTTCACCCCAATTTCTCACCACAATCTTCAATTTTCATCCTCCCTCCCAACTCTCCAACCCCCCCCACTCCCACTTCCACCCCCTCCCTCTTCATTTTCCCACAATATCAGGAACGTCAACAACGTCTCAAACGCCCTCCGCATCGAGTTCGCCCGCGGTGACGGCCGCGTCAAGCGCAAGGAGGACGAGCGTCGCAAGAAGATTGTGCCTAACGAGACTCTTTTTGTTGTCAACTTCCACGAAGAGACCACCAAGCGCGAGGACCTGCAGATGCTCTTTGAGCCCTATGGCGAGCTCGTGCGCATTGATATGAAGAGGAACTATGCCTTCGTGCAGTTCAAGTCTGTGGAGGAGGCCATCCGTGCCAAGGAGGCGACGAACGGGGGGAAGCTTGACCAGAGTGAGATCACTGTGGAGTTCGTGGCCAGAAGGATGGGCGACGTGGGAGGAGGACGTGACAGACGCGATGGTGGGAGGAGGTATGATGACCGCGGTGAGTCTACTTTATAGCGTGCGGTCGGCGAATCAGGCGCTGTGCCCGCGCTCAGTGATGGGCTACGCAATTGGCATATGTATCCATGGTGCTATGGAGCTCTGCTTGTACATTCGAAGGATGGGACAGTGGGGCATTGACTACCTAATTCACATGAGTACCATGGTGCTAAGGAGTTCTGCTTGTACGCCGCATGGATGGGACAGTGTGGATTGACTGCAAATCAGCGGTGGTATGAACTGCAAAGATTTTTGCTGATCACACGCTAATTTCTTCTCCTGGCAAGAATTGTTTCATGCTTCTTGAGTCCAGTCTAACGGTTGCTTTGTTCTTTCATGAAATCGATCCAGGTGGATACAGGGGCGGTGGAGGATACCGTGGTGGCCGCGATGACTACCGTCCCCGCAGGGACGAGTACCGCCCTCGTGGTGGCGGATACCGTGACAGGTATGATGACGACCGTCGCGGAGGCTACCGTGACGACCGCAGGCGCCGCTCGCGCAGCCGTAGTCGCAGCCCCGGATATCGCAGGCGCAGCCGCAGGTAAGCGTTGATTGGCAAATATTTTTCTCTCTTCTCCGTTCAATTGCACTCATCTCTTTCATAATTTAAATATCACTCCAGCCGCAGCCCTGGCTATGACAGGGACTACCGCTCGTCCCGTGACGAGTACCGCCCTTCCAGCAGGGGTGGCAGGGACTCCTATGAAGATAGGGAGCGCGTTGAGAGGGGATATGGTCGGTCTGAATACTGAACCCATCCCCACATATGTGTATGAGTTGGTGTGTTGCTGTATGGGGTTTTGATCACTTTTTCTGAAATTATTATTATTGACGGGAATGTGAAGTAGATGTGTTTTGTTTTGGTGGTATCTAATGGCAACAGTAAAAGCTCTTTTGAAGGACCACACCGGGGCACGGAGGATGTAATTATTGTGGCAGTCCGATTTTCCTGACAACAAACTTATTCCAATTAATCAGTAAGAATTCTATCTGCTTACACTGCCCGCCAGTACGCGTTCGACTGCCTGAAATGAACCTCTCGTATCATAGGCGCATACAGTTTGGCCTCATGTTAGAGGATATAATGAACGACTGTCCCTGAAGCATCAGCTATATCTATTGCTCCAAGCACACTAAGATTTCCACATCAAAGACAGCTTAAAATTCACTAGCTCCCCCCTGGATGCATGAGACCGACGAGTGACCTGTTTCAGAAAAGATGCAGGTAACTAATTAATGAATGCAATATATTTTTACGTAGACAACATGCACGACACGAATATTTCATGTTCATTCCATCTCATTCTCGCTTTTTTTCAGCCGAGACGATGAATATATTGGTTTCGGATCACCGGGGGGCGGGGGGGACACTCAAAGCTCTTCGCCCTTCCCTTCCATCGGCGATCGTGGTTGCGCCTCCGACGACGATGCCCCCCCCTTCTTCTCCACCGCATACCTCTTCGCCAACGTCCTCCCGAATATCGCGCGCGCCGTCCCCGGGACGTACTGGAACAGGTACAACGCCAATAGCTCCCTCCCCCGCGCGAGCCACACCTCGTCCCGGTTCCCGGCGTGCGCCGCGGCCAGCACCCTCCGAGCGACGAAGTCCGGATCGAGACCCCCCTCGATGTTGTCGTCCGTCTCGCCGTACCTTTCCCTCGGACTGCCCGCGATGGCATTTCGGGAAACGTTCGTTCGGGTCGATCCGAGTACGACGTTCAGTACGTTCACGGGGTGGCCGACGAGCGACTGCTCCGTGCGGAAGGCGTCGAACCATCCGTGTATAGCGAACTTGGCCGCGCAGTACGCGGCGCGGACGGGCACGCCCATCTTCCCCGCCACGGAGGACGTGTTGATGACGATGGGGGTGGCGGTGGTGCCGTCGTCCCCCTTCTCCTCCTCCCGCGCCTCCTCCCATCCCGGGAGGAGCGCCTTGGTCAACGCCACGTAGGATAGGAAGTCGACGTCCATGACGTACCCGTCCACGTCGAACCCGGCATTCCGCGCCATCGATCGCGTCGTCACGCCCCCGTTGTTCACCAGCACGTCCACCCCCCCCGCGCGGCCGCCGCCGTAAAGGGACGACGCATCCCGCGCCTTGGAGGGGAGGGACCTGTGATCCGCGAGGTCCAGAGTCAGCGTCCGCGCCTCCACCGCCGCACCCCTTTTTCCGCCGTCGTCTCCCGCTTCCCCCGACAATCGTGCGCATTCGGCCGCCACCTCCTCCAGCGCATCCCTCCGTCGCGACGACAGCACGAGCTTCGATCCGGGATGCGACGCGCAAAGTCGCAGGGCGAGCGCCCGCCCTACCCCCGAGGACGCACCCGTGATCCAAAAGACTTTTCCCGCGAAGGCGTCCGAGGGAGGGGAGGGGAGGAGGAGGGACGTGCTCGCGAAGTCCCCGTGGCCTTGCAGCGCGATGAGGAGCTTGCAGAGCGCTCCGACGAGGAATAGGAGGGTGGCGGCGCCGACGGATGCTAGGGCGACGACGAGATTCGTTCCGCTTTTCTCTGCCGTCGTCGTAGTCGTCTTCTTCGTCGTCCCCCCGACCGACCCGCCGGCCGAGGAGTTTGGGGCGACCTCGTCGGCCGCCTCTCCATCCCCCCCGCCCGCGCCGCCGTCCTCGTCGCGAGTCGAGAGGACCTTGAGGAAGTCGTCGTAGCTCGCGTCGCTCATCTTTGGGGTCGTCGTCGCCGCCGTATGTTGTGAGGTCGGGTACATGTGGTACCAGATAGATGGTACCACATCCACATCGCAACTCGCAACTCCGCACGCTACAATACGATATCTTCGATCAAGCTTCGATCGTATCTTTTGAACTTGAAAGATACCTTCAGACGTACTAAATCCGGCGTTGATGCTACGCAGATCCAGGATATGTGACATGACATGGAGCAAACCTCACACCTCACAGCACCTCACACACAAAATGTTCTTTTCATTGAGGGAGGAGGGAGCCACCAGCCCCGCCCGAGCCATCGGGGTCCATGCATAACGTCGAGGAAAAAGAACAACGCGATGCCCCCGAAGAAGAAATCCAGGAAGTCTCCATCCCGCGCTCCAGCCGCAGCCGCCGCAGCCGCCGCGGCGCCATCGGATCCGCTGGAACACGTCTCCCGAACGAGGGAGAAAGCCGCGGGCCGCCTCCGCCAATCGAAGAGAAACAAGGCGGCGGCCGCCGCAGCCGCCGCAGCCGTGAACTACGACGTCGAGCAGAACGTGCGCGAGATACGCGCCATCCTCGCGACGAATGCGGAAATATTCGGACGGTGCATGGCATCGATGAAGTCAGTAGAAGACGACGGAGATGAGGCCACCTTCGTGAGGATCGGCTTCGACGTCGTCAAGACCGTGATGCAACGGGGGGACGGCGGCGGCGAGGAGGACTCAGGGGACGACAACGAGTTGTCCGGATCCGGCGCGGCCTGCACTCAGTTCGTGACCGTGCCCAAACGGTCCGAGAAGCTGTTCGCCGTGAAGGAACTCGTCGATCCCCCCCCCGGACTCGACGACATCATCGTCGTCAAGCGAATGGCAGGCCCGTTTTCTCATTTCGTCGACTACGAAACTTTCTTCGAAAGATCCCTCTTGCTGCACGAGGAGGTTCTGGAACCGGTGTTGGCGAAGCTGAAGGACCACCTCATGTCCGTCCAGGTCTGTCTGGGCCGGATCGACGGCTGGGTGATGGAACCGCAGAACATAATAAGCTTCCTCGAGCGGACGTTCGGGACCGAAAAATTGGAACCGCCGCCTCCTACTACCGTCGGCGGCGGCGCGAGCGAGGAGGGAGACGATTGCGGCTGTCCCAAGAGGGTTCACAGTCCCTCGGACGTCTGCCTCCGTCCAAGTTGCGGAGAACCATGGGCGCACCATTATCACAAGCGTTGCCCGAACTCGTACTATGATCACTTCCAGTGTTGCGGGTATCGGATTCTCAAGGAGTGCAATGATGTGTCCGGAAGGCACAGGGTATCGTTCAATGTTGTTAAGGAGAGCGAGCAGAAGAAACTGGTGAAATTCCTTGAATTTGTATCGATGAAATGAGTCATGTAGGGAGGAGGGCACGGCGATGGTGCAAAGGTGTACATATTATTTTCCACTATCAGTTGGGTTATAGGTTATATTGTAGGTTGAATGGAATGATGTATAGAAACTGGCAAATTTCACTGAAATTATTGAGGGGCGGGGGGGGGAGGTTGGGGGGTCCCAGCGATGGCACTAAAAGTTCAATAGTATTATTGGCACCATAATTGTCTCGGATCGTGACTCGCAGGTCGCGTTCAATCGATGTTCAATGGTCAAAAGGGAGTGAACCTACATAAACGAGTGAGGCAGGGGCGCAGTCATATTATTACAGTGCGTGATGGGGAATAATTCACTGTCCATTATTAAACCTCAGACAATGAGCCACAGTCCAAAACACACACATCATCTACACCAAATATTATGAATGCATCGAGTATGCACTGGGGTGCCACAGTAGTCGCACCATCATGAATTGATCCAGTCAGCGCAAGGCATCGTGTCGTCACCTCTTGTTTTGTACAATCCGATCACTTCTCGTATCGCTTTCCGCCGGCGCGGCCCTTTCTGTCAGGGTAGCGCCGTGTATGCGCCAAGAAGCAGACGCCAGCAAACGATGCCAAGCGTTTGCATCGCGCGCTACCATTAATTAGCTAGCTCCCCGCGTCGTGGCGCAGCAGAAAGAATTGGACAAACTCGTACGCACGCAGCGCGGCGCCACAACAACTTCGACGGCGCGCTCTGTCGCTGTCTTTGTCTCTCTCCTTTCCTCCTTCTCCATCGCACCCCGCCCTATTACTACTGCACCGCGCAGCCGGATCCATCCTGACCAACCCCGCAAGCCACCGGCGTGCACGAGTACGATTCCTCCACGCACGCGCCCTTGTCCTTTTCTCCTCCTTCCGTCCCCCCCGCCTTCTTCTGCTTGTCCTTCTTCTTCCTCCTCTCCTTCTTGTCGTTGTTGTTGTTGCTTTTGCCCTCCAGCAGCGGGTGCGACCCGTCGCCGGTATCGTTCGTCGCCTCGGTGCTCGGCGTGGCGGCCCTGTTGTTGCCGCCGCCGCCCGCCCCGCTGCCCCCGCCGGACGATTTTCTCCTACCGCTCTTCGTCCTGCCGTTCATCCCGTACCCCGCGTCCTGCGGCGTCGATGCATCGTCTATCTCGTTCCCGAGAGCGTTCGCGTCGTCGTTATCCCCATCGGAGTTGCCCTTGACGTAGTACCTGTCGAATTGATCCGTCGATTGCGGCGGGGGCGGCGCCTGGGCACCGCCGACGGGCGCCGAAGATCCTCTCCTCGAAACGTCCGAAAGATTGCCCTGACCCCTCGCCTCCAGTACCCTGTCTGCCAACCCCCGGAACAGCTCGTCGACGTTCGCTCCCGTCTTCGCCGACGTGGGCACGTACGTCGCCCCCAGCGCCTCGGCGAGCTGCCGCACCTCCTCCTCCGGCACGGCGACTCCGTTCACTCCGCTCTCGGCCAGGTCGGTCTTGAGCGCGGCTATGGAAACGACCAGATCGCTCCCAGCCCCCGCCGCCCGTTGACGAGCCTCGTCGAGCCACCTCCTCATCCCCTCGAAGGTCTCCCGTCGCGATACGTCGTAGCACACCACCACCGCGCTCGCGTCGGAGTAGAACACCGGAGCCACGCTCCGGAAGCTCTCGGCCCCGGCCGTGTCCCATATCTGAACCTTCGTGGCCACGCCGGACGAGCTCTGGATGGTCCGTGTGAGGAAGGAGGCGCCGACGGTGGCCGGACGGGAGGAATCGCGGTAGTATCCCTCGGCGAAGCGGGTGACGAGGGAGGTCTTGCCGACGGCGGAGTCGCCGAGTATTACCGTCTTGAACTCGAGGAGGGGGATTTCGACGTGCGGCATCTTGCGTCTTCTTCTTCTCTCCAGTCCGTCGGTTCTCTTTCGCGGTTCCTGTATTCAGCTCTAGCTGGAGAGGGCCAAGGTGCGCGGACGAGCCCCCCGGCTATCGTATCGCAGCGCGCGATGGGCGGGTACGTTACGCGGGGATGCTTCGACGGGCGGCCCGGTCGGGGTCACGCTCGCAGCTCAGTGGAAATGCAAGCCGATGGCTATGGCGCGGTGGGTGTCGCCATGACGATGGTCAATGGTCTCTCCGCTGCCGTTGGACGGACGCCGCCATTGTCGCCGTCCTCTCGATCGTTGCGTTGGCCGTTGTCCGTTGTCATTTTTTGAGCTCTTTGCAGAGTGGAGCAAGAATGGAGTCTCTACTGTTGAGGAGTCCCGATTTTCACAAGATGTCCGGGCCCAAGCCCAAGCCCAACCCCCAAACATGTGTAGCTCATGCATCCATGTATTTCCAATATTGGCTCTCTCTCTCTAATTGTGTATGAATTCACCTTCATCTTGTATGTAGTTGGATAATCTACTCCAGTGCAATCTGGTGATCTGCAACTGCGTTGGTCTGCAACTGCAGGGCCAGC